>JASAMZ010012022.1:0-46782 GCA_030248115.1 Linhomoeus sp. GSCO2_2
ACACTGATTTCGTCACTGAAGGCGCCAGAGCCGCCATTTCTACTGAACTACAAGACGAACGCAATTTTGCCATAACGCGTGCACTTCAGCACTTCGTTCAAAGCGTGCTGTGAAGTTGGTGCGACCAGTATTTATTACCCCGAACGAATTGCAGGGCGACCCTTTTCGCAGCTATGGCATAGCCACTTTCACGGTGCGTTGCGACGCAATCGATCAGGGGAGTCCCCGCATGAATACTGAGAAGAATGCACCTGCAGTGAATTATTCAGAGGCTCTATGAGTCGACCATCCCGAGGAACACTGTCAGTGCAAAACCGATGTACTCACTCAGAGAAACCGATATCAACCCACAATTGGCGAGAAAGCTAGTCATGCACTTCGTTGTAACTTTGCTATCTTTGATATTAAGTGTAGCCGCCCAGCAAAGTAAGGCGACTCTACAGGAGTGGTGCAACGACCACAATTCACCTCGGGCAAATCCGCTGCCGTCCCACGATGGAGGCAAAATAGTGGGGAAGAAGTGCGTTTTCCACTTGCCGCAGGTTCAGAACTGGGAGACACAGGTGCGCGAATTATTCAGTATTAATAGTCACCGAGTCTAATCGACCATCTATAGCTTGTTTCTGTCAATGTCTGCCAAAAATCTTGGATATGCTACTGCAGTATGCCACCGATCTATCAATGAAACCCGGATAGGCACTCAGTTGTATTAGGCATAAGATGGACTTCCCATCTTGACTGACAGATACTAAGTATGGCACTAAGTGTGCATAACTTCATTACGATCTTAAGCATTGGCATCAACCAAACCACTACATAAAACCTGAAGCTTAAGGCCTAAGCCTGAACCTATGTAAGCCTGACAGAAGCCTGCTTAGAAAGAAAGTAATCTTTCGTCTGGGCTTTCACTAAACTTCACTGGTTGTACCCTGCTACATAGCATGCACCAATTCGCCGCAGATGGCCAACTGTCGGCAACTCGCCAAATCTCTTCCCGGCCACTCCGGAAGGCTGCTCACTCTGCAGACACAGAAAGAGCTCGACGATTTCTACGCTGAGTTTACGCCGACCGGCTACAGTTACATTGGTAAAATCGTACTGTGTAATGTGTTGTAAATCAAGGCATGACAATGACAAGTCGCGCTGTACCAGTGGATTCTATGAAAATTGTAACTACCGTAAAGTGCCGAATAGAGGAAGATCTCCAAATAGTGGTAGTCTCCAAATAGTAGTAGGGTGCAGGAGCACATCGAAACAATAGTGGTAGGTCTCCAAATAGTGGTACACACCTTTTACTAGCTATAGCGATGCCCTACTTACACGCATATAGCACCACCACAAGTGGATGGAAACCGTTAACTGGTGACTGTTGAGCAAGCTCAAGTCAAGTTGGGTCAAAATAACATAAGACAGCCTGAGATGTGGTCATTCTAAGGCAATTTGGTTGTTCTCAATACCACAATGGAGAGGATTGAAACAATAGTGGTAGGTCTCCAAATAGTGGTAGTCTCCAAATAGTGGTAGGGTGTAGAGGTAGGTTGAAACAATAGTGGTAGCTACCTCTATTCGGCACTTTACGGTAGGTACATACAGTATCGTGCAATATGTAGAAACAATATTGAAAAAACAAATGCAGTGTGAAATAGATAAGCTGTTCAGGCCTGAAGGCTGTGCCTTGGACTCTGGAATCCGAGCTCTCCAAACATGCCTTTCGCTGGGTGGCTGACGAGTCAAGCTTTCTCTACCCCTGTCAGAAGGCCCAACTGAAGCATCCCACAACTGGAGAGGGCTTTGACATCGACGTCAACGGAAAGTACAGATGTGGCTCGATCAAAGAGAATGGATTCGACGACGAGAACTGCGATCTGAAATGGGGAGCTTATTGCGAGGTTGTTGAAGACGGTCTTTTGGGAGCGCCAAAGACGACGATCGACGCCAATCAAGGTTAGTGGTGATTGTGTAGTTGTACAGTATCCCCTTAGATCCTGGTTGGCTAGCGGTCAATTTACAGCTAACTCGCTAACCTGGTTTTGCGGTTGAAAACCTGTTCCCCTCCAACCTAAATTAGCAAAGTTAACAGGCGTCTACAGACGTCGCCAGATCTAAAGGGGTACCCCTACGACTCTTGTTACTCTGAAACAGGGGTGACCATACAAACTGATTTAGTTTCAGTTTCAGTTTCAGTATCAGTAAATAAATTTCTTGAGTTTCAGTTTCAGTTACTGAAACTGAGTTTCATTATTAAGTACGCTGTTCTCTCCTGCAAAGCGTACGTGCAATCTTGCATGGATGCGTTGCTGCGTCGCTGATTACCATAAACAAGCTTCGGTATTAAAAAGTTGAGTTTGTATTCTGACTGACATTGCCAAGAGTTGCGTTCTTTCTGCAGAGAGTGTGAGAGTTCATCGCCCGCATGCTCCGCTTCACGAGCCCCCGCTTCGCAAGAGGGTATTGCATTAGCAATATTGATTTCGCCCGCGATTTGGCTTTTAGAGCAAGAACATCCCTCTTTCAAGCAACGCTTTTAAAAAAGTGACAAAAACTTGTAAAAGTTTTGGCAAACAATTGAGAGCACAAAAGAGCGCACTACGAGCAATCAAACCGTGTCGCACTTCTGCATGTAGCAAAGAGCGATCTTAGTGTTAAAATCGCGAGAGTGGCGTTTTCTGCGGTGCGTGTTTGCGTAATTGAACAAAGTTTTGTAGCCGCATGAAAGAACACGTCGAGAGCATTCACCTGGCGTGTCGATTGCCGCTCTACGACGTAAGACGAGCGAGTTAGAGCCGTTTTGTGCTTTTGCACCTTCGAGTTACTGTAACTCGCGAAATTCAAACTTTTGAATTTCAACGGATGGGAGATCAAATGATCAGTAAGTCGGGAGCTATCTAAAAAGCTCGAGATCGTCTCTCTACGAGGCAAGTTGAGCGAGTTAGAGCGATCTTAGCGTCCAAATCCCGAGAATGGCGTTTCAGCGGTGCGTGTTTGCGTAATTGAACAAAGTTTTGCAGCCGCATGAAAGAACACGTCGAGAGCTTTCACCTGACGTGTCGATTGCCGCTCTACGACGTAAGACGAGCGAGCTAGAGCCGTTTTGCGTTTTGACCTTCGGCTTACTGTAGCGCGCGCAATTCAAACTTTTGAATTTTGAAACCTCTTAGCTGAATGATCACTGAGTCGAGACCTATCCGTAGAGCCCAAGATCTCCGTTCTACGACTTTCCAACGCCGAGATCTGGGAGCGTTACGGACGTACGTACGCACGCACGCACGCACGCACGCCGAGCTCTCGTATGGTGTCGCCCGCCTGAGGGCGGGCGAAATAAAAGGTGCATGCCAAGTTTGTTGTCATTGTCAAGCAAGCAAAGCGCCAAAGTAACATAAGATGAGCCTAACATACGCCGCAAATATTGAAACTGAAACTGGAACTAGTTTCAGTACTGCACTAATACTGATTGCTTCTGTGGAGTTTCAGTTTCAGTTTCAGTTTAAATATGGCTGATTCAGTTTCAGTTTCAGTATATTTATAGAAACTGAAACTGAAACTAGTTTCAGTTTCTATGGTCACCCCTGCTCTGAAACCTGTTTTGATATCCAAATATGGTGGTGGCCTCTGGAAATGGGCGCACATATCTTCTTTCGCCCATCAGTAACCCATTAGATACTGCTGGGTTAGCAGTCCATTTACCGCTAACTCGCTAACTTGGGTTGAAAACCTGCTGATCAGCGCACCGCCAACCCAAGTTAGCCAAGTTAGCAGACGTCTACAGACGTCGCCAGAAGGGATAAGCCTCTTCTTTAAAACACCAACAAGGGCAATGGAATATCCCACAGGCCATAGCTGGGGAGGAGGAGAGGGCTTATTCGAGTGTTTACGGTCATGCAAGGACTAAACGTTTTAATTTTCCAATAAGATCTCCGCTCTAACTATACGCCGTCAAAGTATGCCTATGAACTGGAGAGGTGGGACGCGGGCGGGGGGGGGGGGGGGGGGCTATCCCAGTGTTTGTAATATGCACCTACGGGAACGCAGCCATTCCAGGCTTGTGGTGCGACGACGACGTGTCCAACACCAACTTCGTCTACCAGCCTGTACGCGAACGCTGGCTCGTCGCCTTGCTGGACAAGAACATGAACTGGTCAGAACTTTAGGTGTGCGCTTTTCCATGCCCTGCGATTGTAATCGATCATGGAGCGTGTTGAAGGTTCGACGCGATGCAACAGTGTGCCTCCAAGGCGCAGCAAGCCGGGATGACTGGCGCTCTCGCCTCGGGTATCGATACAGCCACGGGAGCTCTGATCAAGCGAATGCCCGACGTTCACGGCCAAAGACTGTGGCTAGGTGGAGAATAGTACCGTAAAGCACCGATGTATAGCAGACCAATGATTGGTTTCGTCCTTGAGACGCACGTTGGAGATTACGTAGCTTAGGGATTTAAAATGCTACCATATGTCCTGATGACGGCCCCGATTGAGGGTCGAAAGCTCGACTGAAATAGCCAGGTGCAGAAATGCCACACACCAATCGACAGTGGTCCAACACAAACTGCACACCTGCTGGATTCTTATATTCCATGCTACCATATTTATTGAGTGCAACATGGTACTGGGACATAATACAAAAAATGTAGCCCAGTACTAACGTTTTCTTGTTTAATTGCAGCCAAGTTAAGCTCATCCAGTGAGCTTGAGTTAAGTTTATTAAAAGCATCCCTAACATCCCTATGTTTGAATGGACTTCTCCATTATAATATGGCTTGAATTCATTCAGCATTCATACACATACTGTTGTGCCCCGCTTTGTCTGTGACTGAGCATTTGCAATGCACACTGAATACAGTGTCGGTCTTAAGAAACTATTCTCAAGCACTTTCCATGCCTTAGAGGACAAGCGGCTACTTCAGGAATGCGCGCACTGGGCGGTGAGAACAAGATGGAGGGTTACTTCGCCATGAGAGACGCTGAAAATGCCATGAGCTGTTGCCCTGTTGGCACCAACTCTGCCGGGTCATCCAGTTCGAATCCTTGCACCACTTAGCCGGTTCCTTGGTTTGAGAGAAGCTGTTTCGACTTCTGAATTAGTCTAGCTTGTCTTAGCGAGATGGACTGAAATTCTGACGCCCTCCTACGGGCAAGGCTTGGCAGTTTTGCATGTGAAGCTACGAAATAATCATGGGGGTAAAGCCTGATGAAGAACTGTTGAAAGGCGCAACGCTGTAAGTAACGCTATACAATTTCGGTGCAAGGATTCCTCCCAGAACTTGAAGAGCTAGACGTCGTCTTCAACGACGCCTCCGAGGAGTGTCTCATTATTTACGGCTGGGACATTGAAGTGCACGACGCGTCCTGCCACTCTGAGTTCGTCAATTTCTACTTCTGCGAGTTTCACCAAGGTGACCTACACTACAGTGACTTCTTTTCTGCGTGCTCATTCGTATGAGGGGGGGGGGGAGTGCGGTAGAATGTACTTCAGGAGGGGGAAGGGGATTGAGGGAACTTCACCGCCGGCTATTGTTGGGGCTTTTTCCCCCGTCCCACCCCCTCCCCCTCCCAAAGACAAGTCAAAGAGGGAGAGACAAGACAATTGGCCAATTGCTGTTACATGCATGTCTGGCAAAAGTTTTCACTATGTCGTGTTGGTGAAGCGTCTCAGTTTAGTTGCTGTAAGCAGGGATTGCAAGAAACGGCCAAATCGGCAGAAAGCATGCCAAATGCGGCAAAGACGCCGCTTAATTCCCAGCATAGTCGAGCAGTGAGCGCTAACACTGCGATCGGGAATGAGCTGCGATCTTTCGTACGCTCGATTACACCCATCCTCTAGGCGACGGAACCGGCCTGGAAACCTGGTGCGACCCCACCAAGAACGACCCTTGCGACCAGACGGCTTCCGCTTGCCCTGCGAACAAGGACGGGACTCCTACGCGGTTCTACGAAGCTTCGAAAAGTCGATGCGTCACCCTGTATCAGGACGGCAAGACCTGGTTCGACGCCATGGATTCATGCCATGCGGAAGCGACAGCGTTTGGTTTCGAAGGAAGACTGTTGGGCAATCTGGACGCGGCCACTTATCAGTTCCTTGTGAACAGTTTCGATGGCCACATGGCGCCTTCGAAACCCGGAAGGTTTCAAATGGACCCGCCCGGCACCCCCAACCCTTCCTACGTCGCCATTTGGATTGGTGAGTCCCGCAAGAGTTAGAACCGTTCAATGGCAATCGTCTTAGAGAATTAGTCACATAAAGTTGTCCTGTTTGCTTGATTTGTTTGTGGAACAAGAGAAGGTGTGCTCAGCTTTAACGTTCGTTACGTTAAAGCTGAGCACACAATAGACCAATTTTGAAACAAGAGTCGACAAACAACGTCAAGTCAAGGCAGGCAAACAAAGCCAGCAGGCACAGCGACAATATTTGTGTACACAGAGGCATGCCTGATTGGAAAGACATCAGACCATGAACAGATGATAAAACTGCCGATTCAACGCTCATTTCAGGGCCGCGTACGTTCAGCCACGACACCATGACCACAGAACACTTTGTGGACATGGCCGATCGGGCGAACCCTGTCGGCTGCAGAGTCCCGAACAGCGTGAAGCCGTCTGGGCTGGCAATCGATCTGGATGGAGACAGCGAACACTGCCTCACCTGGGAAGGGGAGAACAAAATCAGGGATTTCACCTGTTCCAGCAACGACCCGAAGATCACAGGCTTCCTCTGTCAGTTCACCAAGCCGGGAAGCAGTGGTCAGTCATCTCATTAGTGTTGTTTTACTTAACACTTCTGAAGCCGATTGCATTAAAATGCAATCGATTTTACCAATCATCACGATATGAGTAGGGAATGGTCTCTCCACAAACTTTATTGAACGCTAACTTGTTTTCTTTCAGACACTATTCCTGTTCTGTAATATTAATCCATTTTGTGCAGTATTCAAAGAGTTGCGCACTTGTATTCATTACAATTTTTGGTGCAATCAGCAAAGTTGGTGGCAAGCCAACTCTTTCAAACGTGTGTACCTTCAGGGAACATGGACAAGTGCGACGCGCCGACTCCGGCTCCGCCCCCACTTTGCACAAGCGAGGATTGCCTGGACAACGTGCTCTGTTTCACTACCACTTTATGTACGATTTGGAGACATGTGTCTCAAGCGCCTGGGACACCTGAGGTTAAGGGGTGTCCCAGGTCATCTGGAGTTACAGAACCTCTGGTGGAGGGGCAGCGAAGGAAAAGATGCACCTACAACTTTCGCCCCGCTGACCCGATTTTCACCAAATTTAAAATTTGATCTAATTGTGACAAGATCCTTTAGTGCGCCATATTTCACCCAATTTCGTCCAGTAGATCTCGAGAAATAAACAACGTGATGAACCTGTCCTTGCCTTTGCTGACCTCTGCAAAAGTTACGTAACTCCAGGTAACTTGGGACACCCGATGGTATCCTGGACTCACTGTAGCAACTCCCAGAGCCTTCATTATCTACGTGCATGTTAGTCCACACGAACTAAAGGCAGTTGGTTGTGATGTCAGTTGAAGTACCAAGTGAAACAGAGTATAGCCCTGCCTCGCCAACCCTTGTGGAGAGACGTCGCTCTGCTCGACCATCAAAGGCCTAAAGGACGAGAAACCAATCCTGGTCGCAGTCTGCAGCCCTACCAGCTGCGACTCCAATCCTTGTCAGCATGGGGGGACGTGCGAGATTGTTCTCAAATCCAAATACATTTGCGATTGTCCCAGTGAGTACACTGGGAAGAATTGCGAGACGGAAGCTGATGAGTGCAGCTCGAATCCCTGCCAGAACAAGGGTAGCTGCGTGGAACTCTTTGGCAAATACCAGTGCAGATGCCTGGGAGCGTTCTCTGGCGACAACTGCGAAGTGCCACTGACCAGTTGCACCCTGCAAGATAGTGACAAAAGAGCTCAGAGGATCGCCATGACCTCTGCACAGACTACTTCCAGCACAGTCCTGATTATCCTAGTGGTAATCACCATTGTGCTCTTTCTGGTCCAGAGGGAATTCACCCTTCAGAGATGCTATCACCTGCTGGAGGAACTTCTGATCCTTCTGGCTCATGTCGTCGTCTTATTGGCCAGGGTGCCAACTCTGCTGGACTCTGACGCCTTCTGTGACGAAGAAGCTGCCATGGACCCCCCAAAGCTGGACTCCACCCAATGCCAGCTGGTGGCAGTGGTGCTGCACTACCTTTACTTGGCCTTCTTTCTAACGCTGCTTCTGGAGTCCCTGCACAACTACACCGCCTACACCAACGTGTTCGTGAAAAAGAAACTGATTCCCAAGCAGTGGACGGTGCCACTGGTGGGCCTGCTGCCACCCTTCTTGATCGTGGCTCCCACAGCAGTCCTATACCTCGAGTCCTACATTGGAGAGAAGAACTGCTGGCTCAACATGGAGGAGATCAACTATGCCATAGAGCTGGCTCCCATCTTGCCCATAGCGGCCGTGGTGATTGTTGTGTCAGAAGCCACCGGCATGATCCAGTATTCCAGGCACATCCATGAAGACAGCAGCCACAGAGGCTCCGCAAGGATCTCAGCCATGGGAAACGTCCTAATTGCCCCAGTCAGCCTTTCCACCTGGATAATGGGCGTCCTAGCAGTCCACAACGAAGACCTCACCCACTATTCCACTGTTGCTGTACTGAACACCATCCTGGGAGTTCTGCTGCTGCTCTCCCATGGCTTGTCTGGTGTCAAAGTGAGAGCTTTGTTGGAGCGCCAGCTATCCAAACTCAGCTGCGGTTGCATGAGCTGCAGCGATATTGGGGCAGTCGAGAAAGTTGAAACTCCTCGAGTCAGCGCGATGCCAAACAAGAGAGTAACCACTGCAGACACTCTGGAGTCTGTTTCAACCGAATCGTCCGACAGCAGCGTCGACGCGTCCGAATCTGAGTCTGAAGCTTCCCAAAACACCTTTGCCAAAGGATACTCTGGCCCTGAAGGCTCCATGAGTGACTATCACGACAGTGAGGAAGAGCAAAATCCTGCCACGCCGCATAGTAGCAGGCATGGAAAAGGCAAGGCCGATAGAGAAGACGCCGACGAGGAAAAGTTAAAGAGAGATCTCTACTACCTGAGCCATGAGTGGGGAAAATGAATCGTGACATTCGATAGTGCTCGCAGCTTCTTACTTGCGCGTTAGTGTGTAAGAGAAGTCTCCCCACCAAAATTGTTCGAAGTATTGTGGTTGTGGAGGAGTGTTTTATTGGAGAGAGGTTTTGAAACCACCGATTGCGACGTCTTAGGAAGCATCACAACAATCCAGATTCCGACGCCCCAAGATGCACCCCAGTTGAATATTTCAAAACACTCTCGCTTCGCTCACAAAATATCGTAAGTGGTAAATGCAATATTCATTCGAAGATTTTCCCGAGTTCACGTCAACAACTCGCGCGCACTAGAAACAGCCTTGAAATCTTCGCTCTGATCAACAACAACGTACGGGAGTTGAATATTTCAGCTTCCCAACTGCGACGACCAGTTGCAGGGTGCAAACAAGCACGTGTAGTTTCCGTTTGCGCAGGCACCTCATGTCAAATTCATTGCCAATCACTACCGAGCTCGAGTCAACAAACGGAGTCGCTACGCCGCCTTTTCAAAGAGCTCCGATCGATCTTCCTCCGGCAACGGAAGCAGCAACGTGGTCCCTTTCTTCGCATTAGTACAGCCGCACTTAGGACACGTGTGAATTAAGCAAGAGATCTCTATTTCGAGCGAGCTCGCAAGACGCTAACGCAAAAGCACCCGGCCATTTCACTTTTTCCCGAAGCTCTGCTGATTTGAAAGATGGCCATTTTAGGCTTTTCTCTCTGTTTTCTAACAATTTGGGTAGCAGTGGCTACATCAAAGCAGCTGAAGGATTGGTGCAAGGAGCAGAAAAATCCAAGTGGCGTGATGGTCTTGGACAAGTGCGTCTTTCATGTGACCCAACAGGATGACTGGCTGACTCAGGTGTGTACATACTGTAGATTAACCTTTGCATAGAACATAAAACAATAATCTCAAATAAGGCCCCCTCTTCACCCCGGCCTTCTGCGCAATGGCGCTACAGTTGGGAATGGGGAGGGGGTTAGACAAATTGAGCGATAAACCTTCCATTTTCAAGCCACTTGGGACACTTGCACTTCCACGTTTGTCACATATCAAAGTAGTCGGTTGAAAGTGATGGTCAAATAGCGATAGCAGATGGTCTGACAGCCTGATTCTATTATTCGAGTTGTGTTGTCTTTCAAACAGCACTAGTGTGTAGTTGCATATCGGCACCATCATAGTACAGGGTGGTCCGCGTAACGCGGACGATTCTATTCGCTTATATCTCGCGGTAGGACGAACGGATTCGCACCAATTTTACGCATGTCATAGACCCATATGTCGAATTATATCCACCAAAAGTTTGGCGAAATTGATATCTCGGCGGACAACTTATTCTCTATTTTCTGACGACATCTCATTCTGATGAAATCTTCCCTGACCATCAACTGCTCTGCTTCACCTGAACATTTCGCCGCTGCGGCGGAGCAGTTGATGGCCAGGGAAGATTTCGTCAGAATGAGGTGTGGTCAGAAAATGGAGCATAAGTTGTCTGCCGAGACAAATTTCGCCAAAATTTTGGTGGATGAAATTCGACATATGGGCCTGTGACATGCGTAAAATTGGTGCGAATCCGTTTGTCCTACCGCGAGATATAAGCGAATAGAGTCGTCCGCGTTACGTGGACCACCCTGTACAATGACACAAAGTGACATTAAGTCTGCTCGCGGTAATTCTGCTCTGACACAAATATCGCAAAGAGTTTTGGCTCTGATACCGATACCATTACCAATGCCAAAAGAAAATCCAAGTACCACAAACACTAAAATAGTACATACATAGCTACAAGCGTCTAGCACCCTGATGCCCTGCCACCCCCCCCCCCCCCCTTTAGCAAATAGTTTCAGATTTTATAATTAACGTAATTATAATCTCAAGGTTTTTGTCAAAATTCCCAAATTCCGACAAATTCAAACAGCCTATTTTGAAACTCTCTTTGCCCGATGAGCATAGTCTGCCAAGTATTTAGCAAATAGTTTTAGATTTTATAAATTAAACATAATTAGGGATATTTTTAAGGTTTTTGTCAAAATTCCCAAATTTCGACAAATTCAAACAGTCTAAATTTAAAACTTTCTATTCACGGATGTGTCGAGCATAGTCTGCCAAGTATTTGACAAATAGTTTCTGATTTTATAATTAACGAAATTAGGGATATTTTCAAGGGTATTGTCAAAATTGCAATTTTGACAATTCCAAACAGCTTAAATTTCAAAATAGTTTTGCACGGAAGTATCGAGCATAAAACATATCTTTGTGTCGAACATATCTTTGTGTGGATGCATCGAGCACTAAACCCAAAAGAATAGGGCGTCGTCCCATTTATACCCTTTTCAATAGGGCGTCGTCCCATTTATACCTTTTTCAATAGGGCGTCGTCTCATTTAGACGCTTTTATTGCACTGTGTGCCTGCGGCGAGTTTTTCTGATCCATTTATGGATCAGTTGCCGCAATTATAAGCGCAAAGTGTGCCTGCGGCGAATCTTCTGACGCGGCGAAACCCCACTGGATTGTCGACTATATGTCTAGCGGCACATCACTATCCAGGTGCACATTTCTCGGACACGCTTTCTAAACTTTAACACTGATGCCAACGTGGTGCCACAGTTTTTAGACAAAGCTTGTTGGTTCAAATATGTTCTCCGAAAGATTGCCGATCTCTTAGTCATGCCAACTTTTCGGTAGATTTCGTGGAGACATTCAACGCTAACATGCGCTTTTTGGGTTGTGTTGAAATGTAAGACGTTCTCTTGAAATCTAGGTAGTTGTGCAATCATTTCTGTAGCTGAGAAACCTGTCACCTACAAGTTCCATAAGAGTCATTGTCGACTGAGTTCTGTCTATGGTTGTCTTCTTGTTCGTTACTGCGATCATTCTAGAGTAGTACAATTGTGAAATAAATGTGGTAATGGAATGGTGTACATGCGAAGAGTTGACCATGGTGCTCTGTTTTGATCTGCCGAAGTGTACTGCGTTTTCATGCTTTATTGATCAGGTAGGTAAGTCGGGCCTTTCGAGATGGTGGCTTCTGCCCTAGTTGAATGAGACGTTTTTAGATTGCAAAGTCATACAACTGCACTGCAGACTGTGAGAACTGCAGATGCTGTTCTACTAAGCCACATAGTAGAAGTCACAATCGCATGAAGTGTTACGTGACAATCCCTGGTTGGAATATTGCAACGTGTTCACACTCTGTTTCAATTCCACTCGTGCTTGTAGTAGTGGAGAACTCTTCTCAGCCTTTCTTCCTCGTCATCTTCCAGATTATGGCCTCTGCTGCTACTGCTGTTCTTGTTGTTGCATCTGGGCCTTCGTTTTCCGCGTTTAGGCCTGCTTTCATCGTCAGGGGCGTCGCGAAGCTCCTTCAGAGCTGGGGCCATTGGAGCTGTCTTCTGAGGAACTGGAATCGTCGTCTGAGTTGTCGTCATCAGAATTGGGTCGCCGCTTATTGGCAAGTGGCTTTTGTATGTCGTTAGTGGACCTTTGTGGCTGGACAACGTTACCATCTGCCACTTCTGTGCACGTCATGCAGCCACAACTGACCTTTCTGAGCATTCTTACGAGGAGTCCCCTCACTTTTACACCGGACAGCCCATGCACGACCAGTATAAGGGCCCCTAGAATGGTGTTCAGTACTGCCACAGTTGAATAGTGGGTGAGGTCTTCATTGTGGACGGCCAGGATGCCCATAATCCATGTGGAGAGGCTAACTGGGGCAATTAGGACGTTCCCCATGGCTGAGATCCTTGCTGAGCCTCTGTGACTGCTGTCCTCATTGGTATGCTTGGGTAGTTTATCATACCAGTGGCTTGAGACGTGACAATCACAATGGCTGTCAGTGAGAGTATGGGGCCCAACTCTATGGCATAGTTGATCTCCTCCATGTTGAGCCAGCAGTTCTTCTCCCCAATGTAGGATGTGAGGTATAGGGCGGCTGTAGGAGCCACCACCAGGACTGGAGGCAATAGGACTACCAGTGGCACGATCCACTGCCTGGGAATCAGCTTGTTCTTCACAAAGACATTGGTGTAAGTGGTGTAGTTGTGAAGGGCCTCCACGAGGAGTGTGAGGAAGAATGCCAAGTACAAATAAGTGCAACAGGACCGTTACCAGCTGACACTGAGTGTGGTCCAGTTTTGGAGGGTCCAACGCCGCCTCTTCATCATAGAAGGCATCTGAGTCCATCAGAGTTGGCACTCGGGCCAGCAGAATCACAATGTGTGCCAGTAGAATAAGGATCTCCTCAATCAGGTGATAGCATCGCTGCAGTGTGAATTCCCTCTGGACCAGAAGAGCACAATGGTGATCACCACCAGGATAATCAGCACTGTGCTGGAAGTAGTCTGTGCAGAGGTCATGGCGATCCGCTGAGCTCTTTTGTCGCTATCTTGCAGGGTGCAACTGGTCAGTGGTACTTCACAGTTGGTTCCAGAAAAAGCTCCCCAGGCATCCGCATTGGTATTTGCCAAAGAGTTCCACGCAGCTGCCCTTATTCTGGCACGGATTGGAACCACACTCGTTCAGTTCTGTTTCGCAGAGGAGCCCGGTGTATTCCCGAGGACAGTTGCAGATGTACTTGGCCTTGAGGACAATTTCGCACGTCCCATTGTGCCGACAAGGACTGGAGTCGCAACTTGTGGGGCTGCAGACTGCTTCCAGCTTCGGTTTGCTATCACAATTTTGATCGTCGAGCAGAGGGCGTTCTCGGGGCAGGGGTCGTTGAGGCAGGGCTGTCGCTCTGTTTCACGTCAATGTGGGAGTTTGGCAGAAGCTCAAGATACCGCTGAACAACAGTTTGAGTACGGCTCACTTGAGTGTTAGAATCTTATAAATGTCTTAATTTTCGAAAGGTAAATGGGCAGCGTGAAACAGAGGACGTTTTGGAGGCACTCGTCGCTTTCGCATATGGTCGTTGTCAACTCTTCGGTTACAGTTGTAGTTTCTTGGGTAGTAGTGATTTTCTTGGTTGTTAGGATTGGGACATCGCATGTGTTCGAGGGACCTGAAGTACATACTAGCACCAACCTGTGATTATGTACAAGGTGGGCCACCCGAAAACGCTCGCTCTTTGTAGGCTTGTATCTCTTGCGTGGGTTGCTCGATTTTGTTCAAACTTTGAGCGATTATGGTACATATATTAACTTGAAGATGTGCCAAGTTTCACCAACTTTGCTAAACCAACGAGCAGGCTAGAATGAGTAACACAAAGATCAATGGGTTTCAAGGTGACCGTCGCTCTGGGCAATGCACAAATCACACCGGATAACCTGAAACTTGTAGCAATTGTTGCGAAGTTCCTTTTCTATCGTGTTGAAATATCAGCTTGCTGAATTGAATATGGCGATAGTTACAGTAGTTTCAGTTGATGACGTCGCAACACGTGGGTAGCATTTAGGCAACTTTGATATTCAAGCCTAGACGAGAAGAGCACGGTTTAGCTAAAGCGTTACATACGTATTGCTGTAGTTCAATGTGTGCTGCTTACGACACCAACGATTTTAAAAAATATTGCTACGGTACTGAGCAAACTTTTAATTTTGTACGAACCCTTGGGCTTGGGCGTGCTTATATCTAGTTGATGCTGCGGATAGTGGGATAGTCCGAAATTGAGTACGGCTTAAGTGCATCACTGATGGTCATCTCGTATCCTTAGCATCAAAGCAGTTTCTCTTTCAGAACCGTTCTTCTCGCCCCCAAAGGTTCGAATCTGATCACACGACGATCAAGCGCCCTAGGATCACTACCATATAGGCATGTGGATCATCGACTGTTTCTCTTTCTCGGTTCCTCAGTTGTACTGGTCGAAGGCGGGAAACGCCAACGGTGCCGAGTTGTTGCCCTGCGGAGGCAGGACCTCTGAAAACCAATCTCATCTGATGATCGTTGACATAAATGTTGATCAATAGAGGCCCGCCCGCACCTGGGGTGGAAGGCGCCGGCGTTGAGTCGGCCTGCCAACCGGCCGGCTCAGGCTGCGGCCCCAGCTGTTCCGGTATCGGCGGAAAGAGGCCTTCGTCCGGCGCCTTAGTATCACCAAAGTACTTCAACGAAGCGTTTGATCATGTAGAAAGTTCGCGCTTGCACCTGGGCAGGCGGCGGATGCTGAGTCGGTGGCGGAGGTGGCGGCAAGACCGCCGCAGCAATGGGCTGCTGCTTCTCGTCGAGATTGTCAAGCGGCTGCTCTTGCTGCTGCTGCAGTAGCGCCGCGCGCTGCTCCAGTTTCGATCGGTGATGCAAATAGCGCCAGAGGTCGAAGGCCACCTCTCCATTCCAGCAGTCCCACAGGGTTTTGACGACTGAAAGCGAAAGGTCAGCTCGATAACGACCGCCCCAACAGAATGCTAACGCTGGTCACGGACCGAGAAGAAAGATGGCGAAGCCAATGGCGAAAGGAGAGTAGCCGCTTTCTTTGCCTTCGATACAGACGGCCAGCTGTTCCTCGCGCTGACCAGGCTTTCCTGAAACAACGGTGCGGTTGAATTGAACTACATATGATACGGTGTCCGTCCATCAAGCCCGAGCGGTCGCCCCTACCGCCGCAGTCGCTCCAGGCGAGACTTTCCCAGGAGAAGTGGTGGTTGAGGGCGGTGTTGAGGAGCACCATGCCAAAGAGGGCACTGTGCAGGGCGTTGAGCAGAGCCAGCAGCATCCAACCGCAGGCGATGTTGTGGTTGCCGCCACCGCGTAGACCCAGCACCGCTGCTGCGGAACTACCCACCACCAGGACCAGCTGCAGTTAGTAGGTTGCTTTGCAGATGAAAGCGTCAGGCTGTTATCAAGTGAGTGTGCAAGTCGTCCACCTCGCTGACGATGTAGGCGAGCAGCTGAGGCCAAACATTGGGCGTCCAGAGTCGATAGGTGACGAAACCGGCAGCCGCCAGCGTAAAGAGGGCCATGACGATGCCGGCCGCCAGTGCCACAAACGCGGCCCGCTTCACCTGAGGCGAAAGGTCGGCGTTTCTTCAGCCTCTGTTGATAAAAGCGAAGGGAACTTAGCACGCCTTGACTTTGCCGAAGAAGTGTCGATAGTCGGCGTCGAGCTTGTCCAGCTCCGCGGGGCCCAGCATCTCGCGCTGCGCCTGCCGCTGTCGCTCCTTGGCCATCCGCCTATCGGAGTGGTGGTCGACACCCTTGCCGATCTTGCTCGGCGGCGCCGCCGTCGTCGCCGGCCCTTGCGACGGTGGCTGCTGCTGCTGTTGAAACTGCATCTTCCTTTATTCTGTCAGAGGTTTCCTTTCGTCTACGCTACACTTCTTTCCGACAACTTCTAAGAAATTGACACAAGTTGGCTGAATATTTGAACTGAAGGAGTACTCTGGACCGCCATGTTTTCAAGCCCGCTGCCGATTCTCAGGCATGTCTGCCTTTGCGCGTCAGAGGTCGCGTAGGATAGTCTCGAATGTATAACTGGAAGACGACGTTCAACAAGCTACCATTACATAGCGCGCCAGCGAAGTACCATTCGCAGCAGTTTTGACATATCCGCCTGTCGTGGGTGTTCCACAAAACTACCACTGGCAAGGCTGTATAGGCCGCTGATTTGCAGTAGATACTCGAATTAGCCCTCTCCCCTAACCCTCCCCACCCCTCTCCCACCCTTTCTGCACTTTTGCGAGACGCTCGTATGTACATCCTATATACTAAGCGGCAAAACTCTGTCCGTGTGTTTGTGGCTCTGTGAACGCTCTAGCGCTCGCTACAGTTGATGGATCACGATGATCTATAGCTTAAACTGACCGTCATGATACGTAGTTTTGCATCTTTAGTTTTAGAATTTTTACCGATGCCTAAATTCCAAAATATTTCGCAAATATCGACTGCCTCAGTACATTCTGAGCACAGAAGGCACCACACGCAGTGATTGACGCTTGATTTCGCGCCAAAACCACTTTGCAGTGTCATCATTCATGACAGAGTTGTCGTTGCGAGACTCCAAAGTGTATTCGCAGGCACTGTGCGCACTGGCAGGGGCGCAGCATCAAACTGCTTTGGATCAATGTCAAATGTCTTTAGATCTATCTGAAATCTCCTACATGCTAAATCCAAATGTCTACGGGCTAAAGCCAAGTGTCTATTGTGTATTTGCAGGCATGGGAGCTGGTGCGAGCCTAAATGTAGGCACTGGCAGCAGGGGCACAGTGTCAAATGGCTTGAGATCTATCTGAAATGTTCTATGGGCTAAACCCAATAGTCTGCAGGCTAAACCCAAGTGTCTATTGTGTATTTACAGGCACGGGAGCTGGTGAGAGCCTAAATGTAGGCACTGGCAGGGGCACAGTGTCAAATGGTTTGAGATCTATCTGAAATGTTCTATGGGCTAAATGCAATGATCTACAGGCTAAACCCAAGTGTCTATTGTGTATTTACAGGCACGGGAGCTGGTGTGATCCTAAATGTAGGTACTGGCAGGGGCACATCCTATGGGCTAAACTAAGTTGTCTGTGGGCTGAACCCAACACCATTGACCATAGAGATTCTCCTACGGGCTAAAGGCTCTAGTCCTATATACTAAGCGGCAAGAGTCTGTCCGTGTGTTTGTTTGTCTGTTAACGCTCTAGCGCTCACTACAGTTGACGGATCGCGGTGATCTATAGCTTAAACTGACCGTCACAACATGTAGTTTTGCACCTCCTATTTTAGAACTTTGACCGAAACTGACCGTCACAACATGTAGTTTTGCACCTCCTATTTTAGAACTTTGACCGATGACTAAATTCCACAATATTTCGCAAATATCGACTGCACCAGTACATTCTGACTGCAAAAGGCACCACACTCTGTCATTGACACTTGATTTCACACCAAAAGCGCTATACAGTGTCACCATTCATGACAGAGTTGTCGTTGTAAGACTCCAAAGTGTATTTGCAGGCACAGCATGCACTGGCAGGGGCACAGCATCAAACTGCTTTGGATCTATGTCAAATGTCTTTAGATCTATCTGCAATCTCCTACGGGCTAAACACAAATGTCTACAGACTAAACACAAGAGTCTATTGTGTATTTACAGGCACATGACCTGGCGCAAGCATAAATGTAGGCACTGGCAGGAGTGCAGTGTCAAACGGCTTGAGATCTATCTGAAATGTCCTATGGGCTAAACCCAATTGCCTGTAGGCTAAACCCAAGTGTCTATTGTGTATTTACAGGCACGGGAGCTGGTGAGATCCTAAATGTAGGACTGGCAATAGGCACTGGCTGGCACAGGCTGGCACAGGGTCGAATGACTTGAGATCTATCCGAAATCTCCTACGGGCTAAACACAACTGTCTATGGGCTGAACCCAATGCCATTGACCATAGAGATTCTCCTACGGGCTAAAGGCTCTAGTCCTATATACTAAGCGGCATAGAGTGTGTTTGTCTGTTTGTTTGTCTGTTTGTCCGGCCATTTTCTCGCAACACAGCAGATGGATCCTGGAGATCTATAGCTTAAACTGACCGTCGTGGGCTGGAAGGAATCCCCTCCTATTTTAAAACTTTCGCAAGTTACTAAATTCCACAAAAATCACAAAAATATTGGCTGCACAGCACATTTTGAGCACTAAGGAGTGCCTCACGGTTTCTTTCATGCCACTTTTGCAATAGTGTGTCACCATTCACTACAGAGTTGTCGTCTTGAGACTCCGAGGTGCATTAACAGGCATGGTGAGTGGCGCAAGGCTAATCGTAGGCACTGGCAAGGGCACAATCTAAAATCAACTTTGGGCTGAAGCCAAGCATCTACATCCTATATACTAAGCGGCAAGAGTCTGTTTGTTTGTTTGTTTGTGGGTCTGTGGACGCCATAACTCTAGCTACAGTTGATGGATTGCGATGATCAATGGCTTAAACTGACCATCATAGCCTGTAGTTTTGCATGAAGGTTTGTGGACATTGGTCGATGCCTAAATTCCAAAATATTTTGAAAATATTGCCTGCACCAGTACATTCTGAGCACCAAAGGCACCACACTCTGTGACTGATGTTTGATTTCGCGTGACTGACGTTTGATTTCGCGCCAAGAGCACTTTAGAGTGCCACCATTCACCATGGCATTATCGCTGTGAGACTCCAAAGTGTATTTGCAGGCACCGCATGCACTGGCAAGGACACAGCATCAAACTATTCCGGATCTACATCAAACGACTTTAGATCTATCTGAAATGTCCTACGGGCTAAGCCCAACTGTCTATGGGCTAAAGCCAAGCGTCTACTGTGTATTTACAGGCGTGGGAGCTGGTGCGAGCCTAAATGTGGGCACTGGCAGGGGCACAGTGTCAAATGGTTTGATATCTATCGGAAACGTCCTATGGGCTAAACCCAATTGTCTACAGGCTAAACCCAAGTGTCTATTGTGTATTTACAGGCGCGGGAGCTGGTGTGATCCAAAACATAGGCACTGGCAGGGGCACAGGGTCGAATGACTTGAGACCTATCTAAAATGTCCAAAGGGCTAAGTCCAATTGTCTACATGCTAAACCCTACTGTGTATTTGCAGGCATGGGAGCCAGTGCGATCCTAAACACAGGCACTGGCAGGGGCACAGGGTCGAATGACTTGAGGCATAACTGTAATGTTCTGCAGTGTGCTGGATTCAATGATTGCGTTATCTCCTTCATGCTCTACAGATTACCCATGGGCTATTGACCATAGAGATTCTCCTACGGGCTAAAGGCTCTAGTCCATATTACTAAGCGGCCTAGAGTCTGTCCGTCTGTTTGTGGCTCTGCGAGCGCCATATCTCTAGACACAGTTGTCGGTTCGCGATGATCTATGGCTTAAACTGACCGTCCTGGCCTGTAGTTGTGCATGAAGGTTTGTGGACTTTGGTCGATGTCTAAATTCCAAAATATTTTGAAAATATCGACTGCGCCAGTACATTCTGAGCACAGAAGGCACCACACGCAGTGATTGACGTTTGATTTCGCGCCAAACGCACTTTACAGTGTCACCATTCATGACAGAGTTGTCGTTGTGACACTCCAAAAGTTTATTCGCAGGCACTGTGTGCACTGGCAGGGGCGCAGCATCAAACTGCTTTGGATCAATGTCAAATGTCTTTCGATCTATCTGAAATCTACTACGGGCTAAATCCATATGTCTACGGGCTAAAGCCAAGTGTCTATTGTGTATTTGCAGGAGTGGGAGCTGGTGCGACCCTAAATGTAGGCACTGGCAGGGGCACAGTGTCAAATGCCTTGAGATCGATATGAAATGTTCTATGGGCTAAACCCAATAGTCTACAGGCTAAACCCAAGTGTCCATTGTGTATTTACAGGCACGGGAGCTGGCGAGAGTCTAAATGTAGGCACTGGCAGGGGCACAGTGTCAAATGGCTTGAGATCTATCTGAAATGTTCTATGGGCTAAACTAAGTTGTCTATGGGTTGAACCCAACACGATTGACCATAGAGATTCTCCTACGGGCTAAAGGCTCTAGTTCTAAACTCACATGCCTTTGATCTGTATTCACAGGCATGTGACCAGGTGTAATTGTAGGCAGTGGCACAGGCACAACTTGAAGTCATCTAGGCTAAAGAGAAATACTCGCTGTGGCATGCCATAAGTCACTACATGTTCTGCACTACATGTCTGACCAGTGGCATGCGCCATCGGTAGCTTCATGACAATTGAGTAAGGACCGTGCTCTTGGGACTATAGAGATTCTCCTACGGGCTAAAGGCACTAGTCCTATATACTAAGGGGCATAGAGTTTGTTTGTCCGGCCATTTTCTCACGACACAGGCGATGGATCCTGGAGATCTATATCTTAAACTGACCGTCGTGGACTGGAAGGAATCCCCTCCTATTTTAAAACTTTCGCAATTCACTAAATTTCACAAAAATCATGAAAATATCAGCTGCACAGTACATTTTGAGCACTAAGGAGTGGCTGACAGTTTCTTTCATGCCACTTTTGCAGTATTGTGTCACCATTCACTACTGAGTTGTCGTCTTGAGACCCTGAGGTGTATTTACAGGCATGGTGAGTGACGCAAGGCTAATCGTAGGCACTGGCGGGGGCACAATCTAAAATAGGCTTTGGGCTGAAGCCAAGCATCTACAGGCTAAACTCAAATGCCTTTGATGTGTATTCACAGGCATGTGACCAGGTGTAATTGTAGGCAGTGGCACAGGCGCAACCTGAAGTCATCTATAGGCTAAAGCCAAATACTCTCTGTGGCATGCCATAAGTCACTGCATGTTCTGACCAGTGGCGTGCGCCATCAGTAGCTTCACTAGAGCCTTTAGCCCGTAGGAGAATCTCTATGGTCAATAGCCCATGGATAATCTACAGAGCATGAAGGAGATAATGCAATCATCGAATTCAGTGCACTACAGGACAGTACAGTTAGATCTAAGTCATTAGACCCTGTGCCATTGTCAGTGCCTATGTTTAGAATCTCGCCAGCTCCTGTGCCTGCAAATACACAATAGATGCTTGGGTTTAGCCCATAGACAATTGGGTTTAGCCCATAGGACATTTCAGATAGATCTCAAGCCATTCGACCCTGTGCCCCTGCCAGTGCCAACGTTTAGGATCGTGCCAGCTCATGTGCCTGTGAATACACAGTAGACTCTTGTGTTTAGCCCATAGACATTTGTGTTTAGCCAATATGGCATTTCTGACTGTTTCTGACTGATCTCAAGCCATTTGACACTGTGCCGCTGCAAGTGCCTACATTTACACTCGCACCAGCTCCCGTGCCTGTAAACACACAATAGATACTTGGGTTTAGCCCATAGACATCTGGGTTTAGCCCACAGGAGATTTCAGATAGATCTAAAGAGGTTTGATGCTGTGCCCCTGCCAGTGCATGCAGTGCCTGTGAATACACTTTGGAGTCTCACAACGACAACTCTGTCATGAATGGTGACACTGCAAAGTGTTTTTGGCGCGAAATCAAACGTCAATCGCAGTGTGTGGAGCCTTCTGTGCTCAGAATGTACTGGCGCAGCCGATATTTGTGAAATATTGTGGAATTTAGTCATCGGCCAAAGTCCACAATAGGAGGTGCAAAACTACATGTCACGACGGTCAGTTTAAGCCATAGATCATCGCGATCCGTCAACTGTAGCTAGAGTTATCGTGTTAACAGACAAACAAACAAACAGACAAACAAACAGACTCTATGGCGCTTAGTATATAGGACTAGTGCCTTTAGCCCGTAGGTGATTGTCCATAGTCAAAAGTGGACTGCCATTAGCCAATCTTCGATTGTTAAAAATGCAATGACCCATGGTGTGCCACCACTGGTCGCGAGATGCAGAGACCCATGATGCACCACCACTGGTCATCCATAATGCACCACCACTGGTCGCAAGATGCAGAGACCCATGGCACGCCACCACTGGTTGTAAGGTGCAGAGACCCATGACGCACCGCCACTGGTCGCAAGATGCCGAGACCCATGGCATGTCACCACTGGTCACGAGATGCAGACCCACTGGTCGTAAGATGCATTGACCCATGGTGCACCACCATAGATATTTGCAATAGCCCATAGACAATTTGAGACTGTGCCCCTGCCAGTGCCTGTGTTTACTTACACTACTGATGTGCCTGTGAGTAAACATCAAAGGTGTTTGAATATTGCCATAGAAGTTGGGCATTAGCCATGACGATGTTAGATCGTGCCCCTGCCAGTGCCTACAATTAGCACTGTGCCACTTCACGTGCCTGTAAATACATGTCAGGGTCTCACGGCGACAACTCTGTAGTGAATCGTGACACGACAGTGCAAAAGTTCCGCGAAAAAGACCCTCAGGCAGTCTTTAGTGCTCAAAATGTACTGCGCAGTTGATATTTTCGCGATTTTTATGGAATTTAGACATCGACAAAAGTCCACAATAGGACGTTTTCTATTCCAGGCCAAGGCGGTTCTTTTGATGTATAAATCATCGCGATCCGTCAACGCTGTCGAGAGTTATCGTGTTAACAAACAGACAAACAAACAGACACACTCTATGCCGCTTAGTATATAGGACTAGTGCCTTTAGCCCGTAGGTGATACTCCATACTCTACAGCTGAATGCCTATGGAAACAGAGCCACATGTATTGACCTATGGAAAGCAGCCACTGTTCACAACCACGCTGCCACACAGCCACTGCTCACAACAGCCCATAGGAGAATCAGATAGATCTAAAACAATTTGACACAGTGCCTATACCAGTGCCTGCATCTACTCTGAAGCTTGTGGAATTTGTGCATTCTTATGGAGCCGATGTATTGACCCATGGCGCCCAGCCACTGCTCACAACAACACAGCCACACAGCCAATGCTCACATCAGCCCATAGGTGATTCAGATAGATCTAAAGTCATTTGACATAGTGCCTTTGCCAGTGCCTGCATTTACTCTGAAGCTTATGGAAATTGTGCATACTTATGCAGCCCATGTATTGACCCATGGCGCCAAGCCACTGGTCACAACAGCCCATAGGAGAATGAGATAGATCTAAAGCCATTTGATGTTGTGCCCTTGACAGTGCCTGAATTTATGGTTGCACCAGCGCCCATGCCTCAGAATACACTGAATTCAACCCACTGACATTTGTGCTTTGCCCATAGGTGTTTTCAGGTTTATCAAAAGTCGTTTGACAAAGTGCCCCTGTCAGTGCCTGCATTTGCTGTTGCACCTGTTCCCGTGCCTCTGAATACACCTCAGAGTCTCACAGCGACAACTCTGCAGTGAACGGTGACAGAACAGTGCGAAATTTCCACAAAAGTGGCCTGCAGACACTCCTTAGTGCTCAGAATGTACTGTGCAGCCGATATTTTCACAAATTTTGTGGAATTTAGACATCGGCCAAAGTCCACAATAGGAGATGCACAACTACAGAGAATGGCGGTTCTTTTGATGTATAGATCATCGCGATCCGTCAACTGTGTCAAGAGTTATCGTGTTAACAAACAAACAAACAGACAAACAAACAAACAGAGTCCACGCCCTTTAGTATATAGGATGACAATTGCGTAGTGACAGTGCTCTTGGGACTATAGAGATTCTCCTACGGGCTAAAGGCTCTAGTCCTATATACTAAGCGGCAAAGGGTCTGTGTGTGTGTGTGTCTGTCTGTTTGTCCGGCCATTTTCTCTTGACACAGTTGACGGATCCTGGAGATCTATGGCTTGAACTGACCGTCGTGGGCTGGAAGGAATCCCCTCCTATTTTAAAACTTTTGCAAATTACTAAATTCCACAAAATTCATGAAAATATCGACTGCACAGTACATTCTGAGCACTAAAGAGTGCCTACTGGTCATTTTCGTGGAAATTTCGCACTGTTGTGCCACCAATCACTAAAAAGTTGTCTCTGTGAGACTCCGACGTGTATTCAGAGGCACGGGAACAGGTTCAATGATAAATGCAGGCACTGGCAAGGGCGCAGTGTCAAGAGGCTTTTGGTCTATCTGAAACCTCTTATGGGCTACACACAAACACCTATATGCAAAGTTCAGTGTAATCGATGGCACGGGAGCGGGCGCAATGATAAATTGAGGCACTGGCAGGGGCACAGTGTCAGAAGACATTAGATCTATCTGAAATCTCCTATGGGTTAAATGCAAGCATCCATGTGTTAGCCTCAGTGTATGGGGCATGGGAGCTGGTGCAACCCTAAAAGCAGGCACTGACAGAGGCACAGTGTTAAATGACTTTAGATCTATCAGAATCTCCTATGGGCTGTTGTGAGCATTGGCTGTGAACCATAGGCCAATACATGTTGTGAGCAGTGGCTGATTTCCATGGGTCGATACAAATGGCTCTGTTTCCATAGGTGTTCAGCTATAGATATACAGTATCACCTAAAGACATTAGATCTATCTGAAATCTCCTATGGGCTAAATGCAAGCATCCATGTGGTAGCTTCAGTGTATTCTGAGGCATGGGAGCTGGTGCAACCCTAAAAGCAGGCACTGGCAGAGGCAGAGTGTCAAATGACTTCAGATCTATCAGAATCTCCTATGGGGTGTTGTGAGCATTGGCTGATTTCCATGGGTCGATACAAATGGCTCTGATTCCATAGGTGTTCAGCTATAGATATACAGTATCACCTATGGGCTAAAGGCACTAGTCCTATATACTAAGCACCATAGAGTCTGTCTGTCTGTCTGTTTGTCTGTCCGGCCATTTTCTCTTGACACAGTTGACGGATCCTGGAGATCTATGCATCAAAAGAACCGTCGTTGACTGCGATTTGTCCCCTCCTATTTTAAAACAATCGCAAGTACCTAAATTCCACAAAATTCACGAAAATATCGACTGCACAGTACATTCTGAGCACTATAGAGTGTCTACTGATCATTTTCGTGAAAATTTCGCACTGACGTGTTGCCATTCACTCAAGAGCTGTCGCTGTGAGACTCCTTCATGTATTTGGAGGCACGGGAACAGGTGCAAAGGTAAATGCAGGCACTGGCAGGGGCACAGTGTCAGAAGACATTAGCTCTATCTGAAATCTTCTAAGGGCTAAACACAAGCATTCATGTGTTAGCTTCAGTGTATTCAGAGGCACGGGAACAGGTTCGATGATAAATGCAGGCACTGGCAAGGGCGCAGTGTCAAGAAACTTTTGATCTATCTGAATCCTCTTATGGGCTAAACACAAACACCTATATGCAAAGTTCAGTGTAATCAAAGGCACGGAAGTGGGCGCAATGGTAAATGCAGGCACTGGCAGGGGCACAGTGTCAGGAGACATTAGATCTATCTGAAATCTCCTATGGGCTAAATGCAAGCTTCCATGTGTTAGCTTCAGTGTATTCTGAGGCGTGGGAGCTGGTGCAACCCTAAAAGCAGGCACTGATAGAGGCGCAGTGTCAAATGACTTTGGATCTATCAGATTCTCCTATGGGCTGTTGTGAGCAACAGGTTCTATGATAAATGCAGGCACTGGCAAGGGCGCAGTGTCAAGAAACTTTTGATCTATCTGAATCCTCTTATGGGCTAAACACAAACACCTATGTGCAAAGTTCAGTGTAATCAAAGGCACGGGAGAGGGGGCAATGGTAAATGCAGGCACTGGCAGGGGCACAGTGTCAGAAGACATTAGATCTATCTGAAATCTCCTCTGGGCTAAATGCATGCTTCCATGTGTTAGCTTCAGTGTATTCTGAGGCGTGGGAGCTGGTGCAACCCTAAAAGCAGGCACTGATAGAGGCGCAGTGTCAAATGACTTTAGATCTATCAGATTCTCCTGTGGGCTGTTGTGAGCATTGGCCGTGAACCATGGGCCAATACATGTTGTGAGCAGTGGCTGATGTCCATGGGTCGATACAAATGACTCTGTTTCCATTGGTGTTCAGCTATAGATATACAGTATCACCTATGGGCTAAAGGCACTAGTCTACATTACTAAGCTAGCTAATTGTAGTGTCCGTCCGTCCGTAGAGGTTGCCTCGCTAGCACTTCGCCACGCGACGCTTCAGCATGCGCTTGCCTCGCTAGCACTTCGCCACGCGACGCTTCAGCACGCGCGCGCCTGGACGCCAGCGGGACGCCAGCGGCGGCAATCAATCGCTGCACGGCCAGCGCCGCCTGTTGCTGCCTGCCTTAAACGCAGGCATCGCCTGAACAGTACGGCAAGGCACCGTCGCCGCTCAATCAGGCTCGCTCCCCTTAGCTCGCATTCCCCTTAGCTCGCATTGGATCTGGCGGCTCTCTACCATTTGTTTTGCGCGGCGCTTTGTACGGCACGTTCGCGAGGCAGTCAGCGCTGTCGGCGTGCAACAGGACAGACTTTCTGCAACAGGACAAATGTTGCAACAGTACAGACGTTGCAACAGGATGGTCGCGCGAGGCGACCAGTGCCATTGGCTCGCAACAGGACAGACCTTCTGCAACACAACAGATTTTGCAACAGGACATCTTGCAACAGGACAGACCTTGCAACAGGACAGATTTTGCAACAGGACAAATCTTGCATCAGGACAGATTTTGCAACAGGACAAATCTTGCAACAGGAGAAATCTTGCAACAGGACAGATTTTGCAACAGAACAAATCTTGCAACAGGACAGATTTTGCAACAGGACAGGTTTTGCAACAGGGCAGACCTTGCAACAGGACAGATTTTGCAACAGGACAAATCTTGCAACAGGACAGATTTTGCAACAGGACAAATCTTGCAACAGTACAGATCTTGCAACAGGACAGATCTTGCAACAGGACAGATCTTGCAACAGGACAGATCTTGTATCAGGACAGAGCTTGCAACAGGACAGATCTTACAACAGGACAAATCTTGCAACAGGACAGATCTTGCATCAGGACAGACGTGGCAACAGGATGGTCTCGCGAGGCGGCCAGCATCGTTGGGTCGCAACAGGACAGACCTTCTGCAACAGGACAAATCTTGCAACAGGACAGATCTTACCACAGGACAGATCTTGCAACAGGACAGATTTTGTAACAGGCAACAGGACAGACCTTGCAACACGACAGATCTTGCAACAGGAGAGACCTTGCAACAGGACAAACCTTGCAACACGACAGGCCTTGCAACAAGATAGATCTTGCAACAGGAGAGACCTTGCAACAGGACGGACCTTGCAACAGCACAGGCCTTGCAACAGGTCAGACCTTGACAATGAACAGGACGGACGTTGCGGCGCGCTCACGAGGCGACCACCGCCGTTGGCTCACAACAGGACAGACCTTGCAACGGGCAGACCTTCAACAGGACAGATTATGCAACAGGACATTACGGCCATTGATGACTACATTCCGTGCTATTCAGATCACACAAATTCTTCTGCAACAGGAAGGAACGGCTAGTAATTCGAGACGATGGTTAGTTGTTTGACAGGTTTCTATAATCAGCCCCCCCCCCCCCCTTCCCCCCCCCCCTCCAAAAGCCCTTAAGGCCCGAGATGAAGAGGCTGCTACATAATGTGGTGCCGGGTAAAATAGGGTTGCCGCCGGGTGGAATTCATGCCGGCAAGCCCATTTGAAAAAAGGCGGGAAAAAAGGAAATCGGAATAAAAAAAAAATTAAGGAGGAAGGGAAGGGGGAGGTGGCCGGGGCCGGCGGCGGGGCCGGTGGTGGGGTGGGGCGGCGGTCGACGGCCACCACCGCCTGCCCTACAGCTACCGAAGAAGCGTCCTTCTTCTCGGGTGAATTCCACTCGTACTACATACAGTACACGCCTGTCTTGTCTATAGTCTACAACTTTAACGACGTCGGCGTTCTCTCTCACACTGTTTAGGACTGCGTCTCTACTTGGTGATCGGTAGCGGCGTGATGCTGGCGGTGTCGCTGGTCAACACGGCGGCGGCTGTCGCCCTCTGCTGCCTGACGCAGAAGAGGTTGCGCGCCGCCGAGCGTCGGGCGGACGAGCAGCGCGAGAAGCAGGCGCGCCGACTCAAGAGACAGCAGCGAGAAGGCCTTCTGCGGGAGTTCGAAGAAGAGGAAGACGTTGGAGAAGAAGTGGAGGGAGGGAGGAAGGGGCCGTCGGCCGGCGCCCACTCGACCGCTGGCGTGGGGCCTCTCTCCAAGACGAAGCCCACTCCGAGGCACAAAGACGAGAGCAAGCCGAAGCAGGTGGACCAGAAGAAGAAGGGGAAGGGAATGGGCGGCGAGGACGACCACCGCCGTCGCGGGGTCCGTCAGTCTGAAATCTGGCCTTTTTCGCTTCACCGACACGGCCATGGCTGCCAAGTCGGTGTGATATCCCTTTATGTATCCCTTTCGTGCCAATTTAGAGCGGTGCTGGTGGTGGCGACGCCAACCGACTGGGCGACAAGAAGTGCACGGATTCGACCACCGACGACGGCGACTACTACTAAGGAGGAGTTGGAGAGAGAACGACCAAAACAAGAGCGACCCAAATGATGTGATGATTCGACGGAAGAGACAAAATGTGCCTGTTTGCCGGTGTCGCCAGTCGCCAAGCGTGACAAATCTTGCCTTTTGTTTGATTGGAAACTGTGGTTGCTGTCTCGGTTTTCAAGCAAGCTAACGCAGTATAAGTAGTCATTTACTCTACGTATAGTAGTTCAGATCATCGCTACGGATATTTGCATATATTTTCTAGTACAACAGTCTCATAATTCCTGCGTTTTCATATTGTATAGCGCACTGCACAAGTACATGGGTAGGGTACGTATATATTTGTAGGTCGAGTGACACAATTCACTAAAGATCTTATGTTTTGAGACGACACCTCGTTCTGATACGCATAAGCTTAGGCTAGATGCACTTACAGCCGGAAAAAAGGCGTCGGAGACGGATAACGGCTCTCTTCAACGATGAACGGGCTTCTCAGAAGCCGACATCTTTTTCAAGAGAGAGAGAGAATGAAAAGACGCGCTTGCTACTTATAAGTTCCATCCTTCCTCCATTGTGTATTGATGACTGGCGGCGGCAGCTGAGCGGCTGCTCACTTGACCAAGGAGGATAGTGGCTTGTGCCGCGAGGCAACGTACATACATCGGACTGAGCGGGTGAGCCTCTGTTGCAGCGCCCTGCCTCAGGCTGCGAAGGGGAAGTGCGGATGAGAATGGAGGCTCTTTCGAAGGGATCCCGAAACCGCTGCGAGCGAGACGCATTCGCATCTGTGTAGGAGAACGGGATTAGTCTCTGGAGCTGCTGCGTTTGGCTTGGCCAGTGTAGCACGGCCTGTGTGTAGATAGGATTTGTCCTGGCCTTAGCGTCTACCTTAGTGAAACGAGTGTCTTCCAATGTGAGAAAGTAGAGGTTACGGCTCTACAATTTGCCATACGAGTTAGAATTCTCTACAAGTCGTCGAGTCATGGCGTCTCAGAATCCGTGCGCGAGGCCTCAGTGCGGCAAGGCTGTGTATCCGATGGAGGAGCTGCGCTGTCTTGACAAGGTACCGTGTACATGTGGCGAAGTGCGTAGCAGTCTTCAATACATACATACAGAAGTAGAGTATGGGGAATGCCTTAGTCGACCATCTTCAGGTGTGGCACAAGCAATGCTTCAAGTGCACCAGCTGCGACAGCCTCTTGGGTCTGAAGAATTTCAAAGCGCACCAGAAGCTGCCGTACTGCGAGTCGTAAGCTCACTTTTATTGACGTCCTCCCATCTGTTCATGTTGTTGATCGGCGGGCTTCAGCCACTACCCCAAGGCGACCCACTCGCCGGCGACTGATTCGGTGGAGCTGCAGAGAGTGGCGCAGAACAAGATGAATCGCGCCGCCGTGAGCTGCCTTTTAGAGTAGCCAAGTAGGCTTTGCGGTATTCGCCGGCGGCCGACACCGGACCTTCGCAGGAGCGTCACCACGCCGACTTCAAGCCTATCGGACGTGGAGAGGCGGCGCCGCACGGTGGCAACAAGGAGGACGCTTCAAAAGACGCTGGTGCTTCGAAGGGAGGCGAATCAGAGCGCCCGGCCTCCACCTTGATCTACTCCTCGGACAAGGGAGGCGAAGGTTTGTGGTGCTAGAGATTTGTACGTTTGCTCAACGCAAACTTCCGCTTGCTTGATTTGCTTAAGTAATTATTGTCCAGTTGTCCTTCTAGCCTTCTGATCAAAACCTTCAGTTGAACCTTCGACTAAGCCTGTTGGGTCTATCGTGGACTACGACCCACTGGAAGGCGAACAGCAGCAATCGTGATGGCGTGATACATATGTCTGTCGCTGAAGTGTCCAATGTGTCCAGCAGAAAGTCCACCGCAGACATGTGTATTCTGTACAACAAATACGGTGAGATTGTTCCACTCGAGGGGCGAACGAAGAAGGATCACAATTGTGAGCAACGAGGGGAGAACATAGGGGTTTCACTCGTAAGGGAAGGTAGACTTACCTCGGGTAATTCACTGGAGATAACGGGCATAATAACGTGTACTGGATGGCAACACCTGACATCACGCTTATGTAGCTCTGGCTGACCGAAAACTTGACCCGTGTCTTAGACGCACAGAACACACACATCAAAACTGGGTGAATGTACAAGGTGCGTAAGTATGTAGGGTATGTACGAAAGAGCGGACGCTTGGCGACCTCAAGGTGATTGACCTCTGCTCGAGCAAAGTAAGTAATTTTGGGCGTTTCGAGGCAGCGGCAGGAGGAGGACCTTCTCCGGATCTAGCGGCGTCAGGGATCGTCGAATGGTCAATCGACACTGGTGGAGAAGGGACAGCGGCTGTGCGGCTCTCTCCGCCAGTCGACTGTCGCCGATTTCGGCCGCTAGGCGACTGATGGCGCGACCGTCGTACCGCTCCCCAAAGTCGACCAGAAGCTCGAATAGCTCCCGCTGTCCGCAGAGGTAGAGCGCCTTCAGATTGGCCAGCTGGCCTCGAGGGTCCTTCTGAGCTGACTTCATGACAACTTCGACGCCGTGGCTCAGAAGTAGCTGCACAATGCCCGAGGGATCGATGGTAGGCGGCTGTCCCTGCGACGTGCCTTCCTCGTCGGCGTCGCCGTCGCCTCCGTTGCGTCGTGCCGTCGAGTAGCGGATGAATTCGACGAGTGGCGACCGAACGAAGGCCCCTCCCTCCAGCTGCACCGTGGCGTTGACGTCGGCGCCGAAGTTGATCAGAAGTTGGACGAGCTGCCGCTGCACGTTGGCCGACTGCAGAGGCTGGCAGCCGATGGAAGGCGCCAGCGCCAAGTGCAACGCCGTTCCCATACAGGTGTGCGCTGCGTTGGGGTCAGCGCCCAGACTCAGCAAGGTCGACACAATGGAGAGGTCGCCAGCAGCCACGGCCAAATCCAACGGCGTGGGGCGGTCGTAGCCTTTCGGCATGCAGAATAAGGCGCCGTGCTGAAATGTCACTAGCCGCTTCAACCGTACCACATCGAAATGATCAGTGACGATTACCACCTGTAGTAGAAGCTCGACAAGGGACAACGATCTTGAAATGATAGCGTAGTGAAGAGCAGTTCGACGGTCGTTTTGCCGCCGCGGACAGTTGAGAGCTTCGGCGTTGACGTCTGCGCCGAACTGAAGCAGCAGTTGTGCGATCACGACTGCGGTAGGGTGGTAAACGCGGCGAGAGCGACAGATGCTCATCAGCGGCGTGAGGCCGTCGCGATTCGTCGTATTTGGGTCGGCGCCGTAGCGCAGCAGCAGTTCCACGAGTCGCTCGTCCGGCGGCGGCCGATCCATGGTGGAGGCAAGCAGGAGTCGGCCGAGCTCTGTCCCCAGAAAGTAGCGGGCGTTGGGGTTGGCGCCGTACTCGAGCAGCAGCTGGGCGCAGTCGTAGTGGCCGTTGTCGAGGGCCAGCCTCAGGGGCTCGTCGCTCTTGTAGATGACCGGGAAGGGCTGCCGACTCTCCACCTCGTTGTCCACGAAGCAGACGCGCGCGTTGTGGTCGAGAAGAAGGCGGACGACGTCCACGTAGCCGCGCTCCGAGCACAGGTGCAGGGCCGTGTAGCCTGCGTCGTCGCTCCGATCCACCTGCGAGCCCCGGGTCAGCAGCAGTCGAACGCAAGCCACGTTGTTGCAATGGACGGCGTAATGAAGGGGTAGCAGTCCTTCCGCCACAGGGCCGTTTACCTGTGACAACGACGTAGAACTCATTGAGGAAACGGATCGCGATGTACACTGCACCTTTCGTCTTACCTGCGCTCCGCATGCCAGGAGGATTCTGATCTCGTCCAAGGGAGCGAATTCGGTGATTTTGTCGACCAGCTCACGCTGGAGTTCCACTTGGCTTCTCATAGTTGCTGTTTCGCATATGTCCTCTGGACCACCGCTTGGCTTAGTCAGCCTCTGCTGTCGTCTGCTTCGAAGCGGTGAGAAGTCGATGGGTGCGGACGAGCTTCTGACTGGCACCGCCGCTCTCAAGACTCATTCGGGCGACAAAAACGAGACCGGCCGCGCTCAGTGCGCATTGCAGCAAAGTACGTTCTATGCCAGTGGAAGGGCGGGGGCCTAGCTTAGCAGAGATCTTTCCGCCCTCCTCCTTCGTTTCTCGGCTGCCTACGCAACGTGAGTGCGCGCGCCGGGCCGTGTCAGCTGCTGTGTCATCCGACCAGGCGAGGTGAGCCGGCGCCGAACGTTTGCTCGGCGACCTGTCCGCAAGGCACGTGCTGTTTACACCAAAGTCTGGAGCAGAAGATCACGCGACGACAAGCACAACGATTGCCAACGCGAAACTGTCGACTGGACAACAGGAATATCGCCGCTAAAGCAACATGGTTATTAGAGAGAGAAGGGCAGAATCGCTTGAGCAAGAGTCATCGCAATCGGGCGCGACAGCACGATTAGAGCAGCCAAGTGAGTAAGTGACTACGGTAACGATTACAATGTGACAAGGGAAGAGGAGTTGAATCTCGCCTTGATTCTAACCAGTGGAACGGTCGGCAGCAGCCTTGGCGAGGCATTCGTCGTCGTCGTCGTCTTCGCGCATTAGTCGCGACATTAGCAGGGAGCCGAGTCGGCGCAGAGGCTGCTCCACGAACAGATGGAGTAACAGGGCCAGAAGATAGGAGACGAACAGGGAGGCGACGAAGTAGTAGATCTGAACTTCGAAGCGCCCATTACTCTCAAATGGCCGTCTAAAACAACAACAGCCCTCCCTCCACCCACCAGGGAAGACTTGGAAGTGTAGAGGGGTTTCTTCAGCGTCTGGTAGAAGTAGAGGATGACGAAGTTGTGCAGCAGGTAGACGCACAGCGTCAGGCGGTTCAGCGGCGCCCAGATGCGCCACGACAGTAGCGTGTTGATCCAGCCTGCGAACGGCTACTGAGTACGTACGTACAGTGTATAGGATACACACGCATGCGTGTCGCACCGTGCCTACTGTACATAGGTACTTCCCAGAAGCTAAGGGTTATGCACTCAAACAACAGCCGACCGCCGCAGTTCTGTTGGCAGAGGAAGAGGATGGCGGCGATGCAAAGGGCCCAGAAGGGTCGGTGGAGGGCGGCGTAGGCGGCGCTGCCCCAGGGCGAGATCTCGTTGCTGCGCGAGTAGCCGAAGAGGCCGAAGACCACCAACAGATTGCCGCCCATCGCCGCCAGAAGCGCCAGCGCCGACCAGCACTGCAATGGTGTGTCCATAAGATGAAATAGACCGCAACTCCTCCGATAAGCGCCCTGGGTGTTTATTATTTTAACCACCCCTCAGGAGGCGCTTATTGGAGGGGCACCAATTCTAGGGCAAGGCGTTTATTGGAGAATTTACGGTATTCTGGTTGCCGGCTAGCGCAACAAGTAATCTGTAGAAGAAGGCTGAAGCGTACCCTGCCCAGCCTGACTCTGTCCTGTGTGCGGTGTAGCAGGTAGCCCAACAGGATTCCAATCACGAATGGGCCGCACCGAGTGTAGGGGCGCTGGTAGACCTGATCGGCAAAGCCTCCCGTCAACGCGTCCAGATACCTGTCGAGTAAGACACCAAGATACACTGTTCGTTCTCGGCGTCTGACAAGGCGACGTACGCGTAGGGTTGGACGGTGGACATCAGAGTCGGCCCGTAGCCACCCAAGTAGACGAGAGCGGCTGTGGCTACCGCCGGAAGCAGCGTCAGGGCGCCGACGATGGTCAGTCCAGGAAGCGAGTATCTGGAAGGGAGAGCGCTCAACTTATGTGGGTAATTGGCCTGTGTATCATGGGGGGAAGCAGCGTCTATTCTCCACTCACAGAGTCAGCAAGGCGACGAGCGGGCCGCCGACCACGTAGAACTGCATCTCGTTCGACAGGTACCACGAGGTGCTCAGACACTGCAACGTGCGAGTGTAGGTAAAGCTCCGTCGCTGTCAAACAACAAACACAGCTTACACAAAGAAATCGCTGCGTCTTACGTACTGCTGCCGATGGTTCCATAATTGACCTTGATACCCGCAATGCATAATGAACGTTCGTGCAATGCGCACCGCCACTTTCAAAGCTAAAGGGCTCAAGACTAGCTCGCAAGAAGTTCCACCTGCTGGTTGAAGTCGAAGAAGTTCTGCAGGAAGAAGACGCTCTTCCACCAGTTGGAGGCGCAGTGGCGAATCTGTAGGCTGTCCGTCCGCCGGGCCGGCCACAGGGGGCCCTCGCCCAGGTAGGGGTAGAGCGCCGTCACCAGCACTATCGTTACGCCGTACAGACCCACCCAGCTGCAACGATTGCCTGCGTCTTTGCCATGCCGGCGCGTCACTCCCACTCTCGCTCGCTCACTGCATGATCCTCTTGGCGTAGAAGGCGGCCCAGAAGGCGGCGCTCTTGACCCGTCGTCGTCGCTCGAGGAAGCGGTCGAAGAAGGACTTGGCCAGAAGCAGGCCGCTGACCAAGAAGAAGGTGTCGAAGATGACGCTGGTGTTGTTGATCGTCTGGTAGAGCAGCGTCTTCGGGGACTCCACCACCGCCACCAGGTTCCCTGGACTGTCAACAGGGTTTCCGCCTGTTCCCCTACTTCCACGTCGTTCAGCGCTCACTCATGTAGTTGGTGGTCCAGAAGAACATCTGGGAGAAGACCAGCCAGAGCAGCGTCAACATCGACAGCCCATCGGCCGATTGTACCGCCGTCGACGGCCGTTTCGTCCTCAGCAGCCGACGACAGTTGTCGAAGAGGGACAGGCAACGCGCTGCCTCCCGCAGAAGGCCGTCGCTGGCGCCGCCGCCAGCTGCAGAAATGGGATAATCGGTATGAAACTTCAGCCGCATGTTACAACCACGATCGACCGCCCAGATAAACCCAACCTGAAGACTGCGGCTGAAGCGGTGCCCCAAGCTTCGGATCCTCGCGCGTGGCCAAAGGGGCGAAAGTAGGTCCCGGATCACCGGGGCTCAGAGCGAAGAAGTCGTACAGAGAAGCGCCAACGATCGCCAGTCCAAGAACGACTATAGCACCGCTGAAGAGCAACGGGACATTGTTTACCAGAGTCTACAGTACACGAGGAGTACACGTGTCAACGAACGCACAGGACGCAAATCGCGTATGCGTCCAGGTAGTCCTTGTCGTCGCAAACGGCACTCGGGTGGCACATCGAGGGGAACACTGAATCAGCCAGTCATTGCACAGAATTCACCAATGCAGAGAACAGGCACTTCATTGCAGAGTGTGTAGTTCCCACGTTCTCTGACGAAGGCGCTCATATCCTCCGATGTGCAGCTCGAAGGGGCGCATATTCCGACCTTGACGTAGGTGTTGTCTGCGGGGTCGACGTAGCAACCGTCCTGCAATTCGGCGCGCTAGAAATAGAGCGTGGCGTGGTAGCAAAAGCGGCGACCTCAGTGAAGTTCCACTTGTTGACCCGGCAGCCGGTCAGCTTCGATCGCATCTTGAGCGACGACTGCGCAAGACCCAGATACGCCTTGCAGTACTTGCCCGTGAAGGCTCGCCTGGAGCAGAGAAAGAGCGTTATACTGACCGCTCAACCAAGGGAAGGAAGGGCGTAGCGCACGTTTTGAAAGGCGCCTCTTGAGGGAAGACAGCCGAGACGCTTTTGCAGGTGAGGTAGTCGCCCAGCCAGAGGAGGTTCCCGTCGCTGATGGCCGGCGGCGGCTTCCCGATCGAGTCGATTACTAGAGAGCGGCAAATCAATGGCGATAACACAAGCGACATGCGATATGCCCACAACGCAACTCACGCTGCATGATCCACATGTAGTCGGCGAATACGGTGGCCTGTTCCGATCGACAGCGCAAGCACTCGGCTTCTAGCTGCTTCTTCTTCTCATTATCACTGTCTGTGGGTGTCAGAACATGTTTTCCACCGACGATCTTCGTGGTTAAGTCGACGGCGGAGGAACAGTTGCCTGTAGCCGTCTCCACGAAGCGCGCCGCGGCGCAGACGGTGTCGCGTATGCTGTCGGCGCATTGGGTGCCCAGACCTGCCGCCGGCCAGCTGCGAATGGCGCGGCAGAGGTAACGGGCCACATCTGGCGGACTGATGCGCTGCTTCTCCTCCCAGGAAGCCCGAATCGACTCCTCCAACACCGAGGGTATGTCGACGGCCGCCTCTCGACGCGATCGCCGTCGTGTGGCGCCTTCCGCGTCGTTGCTCGTCGTACTCGACTTCGACCCAGTAGCAGTCGAGGTAGACTTGAGCGACAGGCGCCGACTGAGCAATGGATGACTCAGCAGATGGTTGTTGATAGACAGCCCTTCCAAGGACTCGGCGGAGACGACGAAGTCTTTGAGAAGCGCCTCGGAGCGTGGGTCGTCCAGACACAGAGCAGCAGTTTGTCCGACCCCAGCGTGGAGCAAAAGCAATGAAGGAAGCCAGATGCGAACGACAGTGACGCCCATTCTGAAAGGTGAAAAGCGTCGGACTTTGGAACTAGTCAGCATGTGGAACTCGCATGGTACAGGTCACTTTTCGAGCAACAATCAACAACATCGCTGAGATCTTGAATCAACCAGATACAGTATCAAAGACCTGAGGAGCGTTTCAAATGTCGACAAAACTCAATTCTCCTCGTCGCACAAGCGCATCGGCGTAATTCCCTCTTTACATATTATGTGGTACGTACATGTGGAAGCCGGTGTACATACAATGCGCGACTTATATGTTGGGTACTCAAGCACACGGTAGTTCTTACGGTAATGACGAAAGCGGGGTTCTATAAGCAATGCAAATAGGTAAAGAACAGACTGAAACTGTTTCTTTCACAGACTGTGGTCAGTTGAGATCGTGAGTGGAGCAAGGAGAGAGAGAGAGCGCTAGTGCTTTGCTGAAGGTATTCCACATTCCCCGGTGAAGCCGGTCGCCACTAATCTTGCGAGTGTGACCTTGTTTCGCCTGCTGTGCTACGCGAGATGGAAGAAGTGGAAAGTCGACTTAGTAGTCTGAGCGAGGAACGTGACCGCTTCTTCGAGGTGCACCATGGCAAGACTTTGGAGGACCGACAACGCTTTGTCAAAGAAGCCGCACTGCGTCTCCTAGAAGAGGTCCCTATTTGTTCCAGTGGTGAGCTGTTCGTATAATGCAGCTGGGTAGAGCGACTTGCGTCGCGGGCTTGCCGTCTTTCTGTGAGTCTAACTAAATAGTCGCTCCCTTCTCAGTCGAGTCGTCGAAGGCGCGCCACAGCTACATGAGCGGCCGCATACTCAACTGTCCCTTCGAGTACGACGCGCGGTGCGAGGAGCTGCTAGTGAAGGCGGTGAAGCTGGATCCAGCTCTGGTGGAGGCGTGGAACGAGCTAGGTGACTGCCTCTGGAAGAAGCCGGATAGAGGTGGCGCCATACGGTGCTTCCAAACCGCCCTTAACAAGGTCGAACTTCTTTCGTCGTTGGTGCTCCGCTGACATTCGATACCTTGATTCGAATGTTGTTTGTGCAGAAGCGGAATGGTCGCGCCCTTCGGTGTCTGTCGATCGCGATGCGCCAGGAAGCGGCCAGCTGCTCAAAGGGCAGCGCAAAGGAGAAGATGAGAGAGAGCCTTCGATTGGCCGAGGAAGCGGCCTCCCTTGACCCTCTTGACCATGAGTCGTGGTGTAAGGGTCTCGTCACACAGTCTCACTTGTACTGTTGGTCCCCCGTTTGTGAGCGAACATTTGCTCACTTCAGACGTGTTGGGAAACGGCTACCTGACTTACTTCTTCGCCAGCAATCAACAACAACAGGAGAACTTGACCAAAGCACTCGACTCCTACAGGAAGGCGGTGGGCGCGCACTGGTTATAGCGTCAGAGTTCCGTAGCTTCCCTTCGCTGCGAAGAAAGTTCTGGTCGATTTTCCAGCTTGAAGTAACGCAGGGACCGTCGTGCAATGCCGACCTTCACTTCAACTTCGCCCAGGTTGGTGTCCATGTCTGGTCCATGTCACACGTGTGGTCTCTCCCAACCGTTTGGGTGGTGCTCCAGTGCTGGCAACTGTCTGTGATGGCAGGCGCTAAAGTTCGAGCAGAGCTACGCGGAGGCGCTGACCCACCTGTCGAGGTCCGTCTCGCTGGATCCCCACTTCGGCGCGGCAACCGACTCTCTCAGATGCCTGTCGTCCTTCCTGCTTCGCGTCGACGAGGCGGTCCGTCGCAAGGTGCACCCCGTTGCTCAGCTTCGTTTCTCATGTTTCATCGCGGCGCCATCACACGAAGTGGTGGCTTTATACAGTTTCGGTTCGCCAGAGTAGCATGTAGATGTCCACGAATGTAGGGTCGGCTCAAGGCGAAACGACTACGTCAGTTGGTCGAGGAGTTGAGCCACTTGGACAGTGGGTCGGGCAAGCCGTGGCCCAAGAGCGGCTCGCTTCCTCTGCGCTCCACAACTGAATTGCTGGAGGTACCCAACTCTAAAGGAGAAGGGAACGACAACAGCGTACTTGTGGCCAAGGTTGTGGCAGTGGTGCCGAATCTCGAAGTGATTCCCTAGTGAGTGAGCGCTTCTTTTGCTCTGCTTCTTGGGAGCCGTCGCCCAGAGCCCCCCCCCCCCCCGTCCGTTCTCCCAGCTGTTTCGTGGGCGTGGAAGCCGACCAGAGGTGTTTCGCCTGCTGCGTCTACAACTTCGCTGACGGCTTTGGAGTCTGCATCGGGAACAGCGTGTCCATCTTGAGACCTAAAATAGTTCGAGTGACCGCCCAGGTCGAGTCTCAGGTGAGAGACACCAACGGTCGTTTGGGTGCTGGGATCATAGAACACCTCAGTTCTCATTGACAGCCGGTGGGGTTCGCCTGCGTGCGCGTCATGACGCCCGAAGCGCTGGCGGTCAACGGTCGCGTCGTGCCGAAGTCCGCCGTCGCCGCCTGCGACGCCGTCGTGACCCCTTCGTGATAGTGTGAAATCCGGTGGTCGCTCAGACCATTTACAGTGTAGCTGTACTCGCGCAAATCGTGTAATTGCGGTGCATCTCCTCGCCTATGGGGCATTCGGTGATAATATCGGCTTCACACTGGCTTCAAACGCAACGGCAGCCGTTATTCGCGTTGCTACTTATGTACCATTTTGTAGACGGTGGCTTCTGATGGCGATCGCCTCCCGGAACTTTGTGCTGAACGAGCTTGCTGTTGCGAGATATTGAGTTGCTTTATAGTGCTTTGATTCTGTTCTGCAACCGAACAAAGCAGACTCAGATGCAAAAGCCTGTACACTGTACAGAAATAGCGGAATGGCTGAATTTCCGTTGTGTGTTCGTAAGGAACGCAGTACGCATAATCGACGAACGGTGGTTGAAATGTACTCCGGCTGGTCATAACATCTCGAATGCAATTGTCTGATTGCCATCTAGCATGCAATTTGCACACCGATTCGGATTCTATGTATGTGGAAGAGGAGCAGAAAACTGGTAAGATCAGTACATCAGACTGGTGACGCTACCGTATATACAGGCAAACAGCGATCACAGTTTACAGAAGTTTGAATCACGTGTGTAAATCTTGTCTGTGCTACCGTGTATCAAAACAGTTCAAAATTTAAACGGTACAGTAACGGATCGACACGGCACAAATCAAGTGAATGGTGGCGAAACGGGTGCTGACACTATCGCCAGTTCACGAATAACGTCAATGTGACCGCCGAATTTGGGGGGGGGGGGAGGAAACTTTGGCACTGAAGAAGACGGCAATATCTGTCGTCGCGCGGTCGCCGAATTCGCCTAGCATGCGTTGAGTGGCCGCGCCGGCGCTTCGACATTGCTCGATGACGCATTCGCCGTTACTTCAACGCCAAGAGGAGCGACGGCGGACATGTGAAGGCTTTATCGGTTCGCTGATAAGTGAGTAGGCACATAAACGTCCCGACTGCCGCACTGGCTTTTCTGCCACCGCGTTACAAGCCAACCACGCCTTGTCGAGGCACCGCCCAACGATAGTGTAAAGAAGAGACTGGTTCAGTGACACTGAGAAGATGTTTTCAAAAGAAGTTGTGGCGGCACTTTTAGCAATCGCCCTCATACCGTACTCGTTGGCATGTATATTTGGAGGCGGTGGAGGAGGAGGCGGCTCTTCCGGTTCGCTCCCATCGATTCCTGGCCCTCCTAGCAGTGGTACGTGTAGCGAACCACGATTCTATGAACGAACTTTGCTATGGTAGGTACATATTTTCTCCTGAAGGTCGCATTTTACTGGTGGGCGGAACGATCGATGGGGCTGTTGAGACCGCCGAAGTGCGCGAGTTTGAGCCGTCGACAGGTCGTGTTCAAGACTCGACGATCGGTCCTCTGTTGCGACCGAGAACCGGTCATGTAGTTGGTGTTTTCAAGGTGGGTAAGGTTTCTCCTGCGCCCTACCGTAATGGTGATCGTGAAGACGCCTCTGATCACTGCAGGACCTAATCGTGGTTGCTGGCGCTTCCGACGACCGCGCATCGACCGAAGTTTACGTTCCGGCTGACGGCCGTTTCATTGAGGGTCCTCGAATGAACGAACCTAGAGTAAACGCCGTCGGCGCCGTTGTTGGTGAGCACTGCTGTCGGCCGCTGGGATAAGGACGTAGCTACCGTTTCTTACTGGTGTTATATCTCCAGGCGACTCGATCTGCGTCTGTGGTGGCACCCGAACCGTCCTAGACGACTATGTTGACACCTGCGAGTATCTATCGATTCCTGATGGCAACGTCGCCAACGCTCGCTGGCGATTGGTTGGAGCGAAGCTACCGTACACGGTGGGTGGGCGAGTATTCCGTTTGTCAAAGCTGCGTGAAGTATCTACTGGGCGCCTCGCGATATTGTGATTCTGAAGATGGCCTCTGGTGTGGCGGTGGGGCGCGATGACCACCTGTACATCATCGGCGGCAACAGCCACGTCCTTGACACTGGACGTGAACTCAGCCAAGTCTACCGCCTCAACGTGAAGAAGAACGCCTGGCAGCAACTGCCGTCGCTCAGCGTCCCTCGGGAATACGCCGCCGCTTCCTTGAGCATCAGTGGTAGGTGGTACTCTGTCGTTCTTGCGTGAATGCCAAAAGCGAAAGGAAGCCACCTACTGTCAGGCAAGGAGTTGGTCGTCTGTGGCGGCTACTACAGCGCCAACGCCCCAGAGCCGCTGTTTCTCAGCAGTTGCGAAGAGCTCGACCTGACCAAAGGCACCAGTGGCCAGTGGAGAGCGGCGGGAGGTCTGACTCGGCCGAGAGACAAGGCTGCTATGACGCGCTTCAACGATCGGCTGCTTCTGTTCGGTGGTGGCGGCAGCGACTTTGAGCTGGAAGATGGGTACGAGACGCGCGTCGACGGCAGCGCCAACTGGCAGTTCAGTAGTGCCGACGTCGGCAAGAAGAAGTTCGGTGCCGCCGTCGTCTACCCCAACTGAGTGTATGCTTTGTGAATGCAGTGAGGGCTTACGGTTACATGTCAAATGGTATCGTGCTCTGCTGACAAAATTCGAAGAAAATCGCCCGGCATCGAGCTACGTGTGTACATCACACTGCGAAGTCTACTCTACAGACAACATCCAGCTTCCGACTATTGTGGTCTAGCCTGTTGCGATGGGCACACCGTACACGTCCTGTACAGGGTGGCCCAGCGAAAACTGACCGACTTTGTTGGCTTATATCTCTTGCGTGCGCTGGCCGATTTGGCTCAAATTTTCAACGAATGAAGTACATAAACTAACTTAAAGATGTGCCTAGTTACAGCAGTTTTGCTTCCCCAACGAGTGATATTGAACGGGCAACACAACGATCAGCCACCTTTTAGGTGGCCGCCGCTCAGAGTAATGCGCTTATGAATCAGAATTTCTCCTAAACTCCCAGTAATTGTTGTAAGGATTGTTTTCTATCGTGTGTCAAAATTTCAGCTGGCTGGATTGAGTCTGACAAAAGATACAGCCGTTTTCGTTGAAGACACCGCGACATTTGTGGAGCAATGGACCAACTTTGGCACCTTGTAACTAAGGCTAGAAAGATCGCAGCGGCATGAGTCAACAACTAGGATACTCGGGATGACTAACTTTGTGACATATTCAAAGACCGGGAAAATCAAATTTTTTGAATATCATGTTAAATTCAGCGTCGATTGTTTGGGGAGGCGTATCGTTAATCTTGTCACACCATTACACTACTTGCGAAGTTGAAAATTTGCACATCATTAAGTTAGTTTATGCATCACATTCGTTCCAAATTTGAGCCAAATCGGCCAGCGCATGCAAGAGATATAAGCTAACAAAGTTGGTCACTTTTTGGTGGGCCACCCTGTAGTTCTCTCCAGAGACAATTGTACCTAACCTTTTGATGAGTGATTCTCAATGATTAACAAACGAGTTGAGAGTATTAATCCCTAAAACAAATCTCTTTGCTCTTTACAGTACTGTTATTAACCAGAAGATCAAAGTCGACCACGTTCCGTTTTCTGCAGATCCCGAAACCTCTAAAGAACAGATCCCGATGGCGGCTGGCGCGCGGGGAGCCCGCCATGACGAAATGTTGGAAGTGCCGTATAGTCTGATGTAAAAAGTACCGCATGTTGCAAATTTATTTGGCTCTGACAATGTTGCTCCTGGCAAGGAGTTGTGAGTGGTGACAGCCTTCTACTCAGATAGGGACTTCTTTGAGATGTTTACAAATCAATACCTTCCTCTCAAAGCTGAAGTAGAAGTCATATAATGTGATTTTACTCTTCTGCAAGGGGTTGCTCCTGTCAGAACATAACCTGGATTCAAACACAGAGCGTACTGTATGACTATGCGAATAGCGCACGTCATAGAACAAAACATGCAAATTCGTTTGGCGCCAAGCCCGGCGCGGCTTCTGTAAAACACCGGGATCTGGCCGAATTTCGGGATCTGCAGAAAACGGAACGTGGTCGACTTTGATCTTCTGGTTAAACTGGCAAAATCTCAATTTGCTAGAATTCGACTCGAACAACGGCAAAGCAATTCTGATAATGTGGTTCAATGACGCGACCGGTAACACATTAGTTATCTACATATTAGATAATTTCCCCACAACGTACTCAGCATAACTCACAGGAGATATATGAAAACGACGACGATGTAGAAGACGGCGAAGCCAACCGAGACTAGGACGCGGAGGATTTCGGCCAGCTTCCGCCACTCCTTGTTGAAGTCGGTGACGATACCATCGAAGGGCGTGGTGGGCGGCGGCGTCTCCTCTTGCTGAACTACCACCTCCTTGTTCTCCTCCTCTTCCTCTTCTTGCTCCGCTTCTGTCTTCGTAGTGCTCTCGACTTCGGGTGGCTTCTCTTCCGGTTCGGCGTCCTTGGAACCGTCGTCCTTCTCAAGCCGTTTGAAGCGACCGGCGATTGGGAGGAAGCGGTAGAGGGCGGCCACGGGAAGGACACAGAGCGGCAGCGACCGATTGAAGGAGCTGATCCACTTGAGCTGCAGCAGAGCGACCAGCGCCACGAAGGTGGCGATCAGGTTGCTCGTGTAGAAGGTGACTGAAGAAACTCAGAGGTTGAGCAGCAGGCGTGCGTGAGATGCAGCAATACGGAGACAGGAAGTTACTGATTCTGGGCGGCTGTCCGATGCTGGGCGGCAGACTGAGCAGCAGGTCGCGCGAGAAGAGCGCTTGCAGCAGCATGTTGCCCATGAGCAGGTAGGCGCCCTGGTCGAAGGTGCGCGTCCAGAAGGCGGCCACCGACAGCCCGCTCGAGAACAGCGACGGCACCACAGTCGATGCGAAGAAGTAGGGCGCGTGCCGACGGAAGTTCAAGTACACGTAGTAGATGGTGCTGTACTGGTAGAGTTGACTCTCCGGCCGACGCTTCGTGGCGTTCATGTTTGGTCCGAAGGTGAAATACTGGACCTAAACAAGAACCAAACACCCGTACTGCAACACCGAATAGAAAGCCCAACTACATACCTAACCACTAACCGATTCGTCGACGCCGTCAAAGTACCAGTTGCTGACGTGGTTCTTCTGAAAACCTTTCCCGTAGAAGCCTTCTTCCCAGGTCAGGGTACGGTAGGTGTAAGCCGACGCCTGCATCAGCTCCACTTCATCCATCGATCCAGCCACCATTAGTATGACCGGGCAGGTCTGCAACGATTGTGCAACCAAGTGCTCAGAAGTGCTCAGGTACAGTGCGACGGGCAGTGGTGATGTCACCTGCGTACCTGCGTATCGTAAGGATAGGCGGAGTAGTCGAAGATGCAGGTGCACTTGAAGCGAAACCGAGGCCAGCCCTTGTTCCTGGTCGCGTTGATGTCTCCCCCTCTGTAGCTCAGAACGGCCGTCGACCAGTAGTCGACACTGTAGGCGTCGTCGCGACCGGCGGCGCTGAACTGTCGTGCGTTTGTGTCGGTTTGTGCGGTAGTGTACCGTAGGTGTCAGTGAAATTGACAACTGCAGCCTGCAACTTTTCCCCACCTGTTCAGGACCATGAAGCGCGGTTGCCAAAGTCGATATCGATTCACAGTAATCTTCTTGTTGACGTCCAGGCTCGTGTTCCAGGTCAGAGACTCGTCGTCCCAGTACTAAACGAAGTGGCGAAGTAGAAAGCGCAGAACATGTGCTGCCCGTCAAGACCGTCAACTGCACCCGTCAAGTCCACTCACGGAGGCCAAGTGGCCGTTGACGCTCATGGTTTGCTGTCGCTCGTCCTGTGAAAGAGAAAGCGTATTGTTTAGGTGAGTGGAGGCAACGAGCCAACTTATGGGTCAATCGTTGGTCTAACGTCTTACAAGATGGACGTGTTGAATGACGAGGTGAATGTGAACTTCCACTGGAAGGGAGTGGTTGCGAACGGGCCTCTCCAGGACGCTGTGGTCTTTCGGAAAGAGCGACTTGGTCAGTTTCCCCAACTGGACATGGTAGGAGTCTTCCAGCTCCTCTGAACGAGCCAAACAGGTGAAAGTTTGTTAGGGACAGAAGAGAGCTACTTACACTCTTCTAAACGACTCACTTCTTCGCTCCTGTATGGAGTTATCGTTGTCCCTCTGACCGACAGACAGACGCCAGAATGACACATAGATAAGCAAGATAAGAGTAATCGATGTGTGCTGCTTCATTTTGCTCGAGTCAGTGCAAGCAACGTTTAGATGGTCCACTCCGCTAGATGTCCATCGCAGTTGAGACAACTGTAGCTCACAGGCAGGCAGGCAAGGCCGTAAAAGCGATGCAAGCGTGGCTCGCTATAGCAATAACAAACCGCGCCGCCGGTATACGATTTCATCCGATACCCAGGAACAGTAAACAAAGCGGTATAGAGCGCGAGTTTGGCAGACAGCGATTCGAGGTGGAGGGAGGCAGGCGCATGGCGAACTCCGGTTCCGAGATGGTCTTCTGGTGAAAGGCGAGTAGTGTGCTATGTGGGTGGATGTGACCGGCGATTATTGCTACGTTTTCAATTTAACTGGTTCATGTAATGTAGAAGCTAAGTTAATCTAGTTTATTATTATTATTTAATCCAGTTCAATTTAATTCAATTTAATTTAATTTAATTTAATTTAATTTAATTTAATTTAATTTAATTTAAGTTAACTCAATTTAATTTAATTTAATTTAATTTAATTTTAGTTAAGTCAATTTAATTTAATTTAATTTAATTTAATTTAATTTAATTTAATTTAATTTAATTTAATTTAATTTAATTTAATTTAATTTAATTTAATTTAATTTAATTTAATTTAATTTAATTTAATTTAATTTAATTTAATTTAATTTAATTTAATTCAATATATATTTAATTTAATTTAATTTAATTTAATTTAATTTAATTAATTTAATTTAATTTAATTTAATTTAATTTAATTTAATTTAATTTAATTTAATTTAATTTAATTTAATTTAATTTAATTTAATTTAATTTAATTTAATTTAATTTAATTTAATTTGATTTAATTTAATTTAACTTAATTTAATTTAACTTAATTCAAGTGGCTTTATTTCGATTCAATTCAATTCAATTCAATTCTTTACTTCATGCAATGTAGAATGTAAGTTAATTCAATTTATTATTATTATTTAATCCAATTTAATTTA
>JASAMZ010012023.1:0-25096 GCA_030248115.1 Linhomoeus sp. GSCO2_2
TCGACCATGACATGGATAGCATACTAGGCTCTCAAGGTGTTCCTGCAGATGTGAAGATGAAGTTGTTTGCTGATGCCCTGGCAAGATATGGAGTCAAACAGCGGAGAAGCCGAACGTCCCCTTCACATGCCCATACGCCAGGAGGTTCAAGAGAAGGCCTCTGCTACAGATCTTCTAAGGAATATCCCTGACCGCAAGAAGCCTGCGGCTGAAGAGCTGTTAGCTTTTCTGCAAGAATCCAATGCCATCCAGTGGAATGACAAGAAAGAGGTGGTGTTGAATGGGACGACCATCCACGGCTCCAATATTCGTGATCTATTCCATCATGCTACCCGTGACAAGTCAATGGTCAGTGCCCCTATTGGTTGGCACGAGTTTATTGGTGCACTATACCAAAACAATGTGCCTCGCATGGCGCTGGGTAATAAGCACCTAACTGGTGAAGCTGTAGGAGCTGCCACTCAAACATCACCCGTCCAGCCAACCCCACCTCCAGCTACTCGAACTGCTCGACCTGCTAGGGTATTTAAGCCGTCTCCTCAGAAGGGCAAAGGAGTATTCAAGTTCGCTTCACAATACTGATGGAGAAGCTACTCAACTCTGTCTACAACAGCCCCAAAAGTCCTGCCTACTTGGCAGGGCAACAGGCTGTGTTGCGAGAAGCCAAGAAGAGGAATCCCAAGGTCACCATCCGCCATGTTCGTGATTATTTGCAGTCGCAGGATAGCTATATACCTTGCACAAACCATTGAAACTGAAATATGACAGGAATAGAGTTGTGGCTGCTGGAATTGACAGCGATTGGCAGTGTGACCTGATTGATCTTCGTAACCTCCCCCATGCTAATCGTAAACATAAGTTTATACTGTCATGCATTGATGTGTTCAGCAAGAAAGGCTGGCTCGTGGCTATGTTAACCAAGCAACCCAGCGACACACTAAAAGCGTTCAAGGTTATACTGAAGGATGGCAGGAAGCCATGGAGACTCTGTACGGATAAGGGCAATGAGTTTGGTGGTGTGTTCAAGAGCTTCCTTGAGGATCGGGCCACCACCCACTTCTTTGCCACGTGCCCACATGTCAAATGCTCGGAAGTAGAAAAGATCAACAGAAAAGCCAGAACCCGGCACTGGAGGCACACCACAAAGAAAAAAACACCCAAGCGGATAGAGACCACAGGGGATATTACAACACAAGAAAGCACCAGCAAGAGCAGGGGCGCCGGGGCACCCCAACACGACAAGCCAGCCACCCACACGAGAGCCAGGCCGAAGCAAGGCACAACAACACCCCAACCACACCCCAAGCAAAAACACAGGCCAAGCAGACCAAACAGACCAAAAAAGCAAAAGGGAAAGGAAGCAAACGAAGGGAAACCAACCAAACCCCACCCAACGGACACCCAGCAGGAACAGCGGAACCGACCCGCATCCAGACACCAAACGTCCGAAAGAACAAGAAAAGAAAGAAACTGTAAGAACCTTATACCCCACAGATCGCAAGCCCCCCAACCCCCACCCAAGCACGACACGGGAGGGGGGGAGGCAGGGAGGCAAGGAGGAAAAGAGCACCCCACGGAGGCAAAAACGCAAAAACTGGCAGTAGTAATAGAAAAAGAAAAAGTGTTGCAGTGGCAGTGCTGTTACTCGCTCTCAGATTGTGTACTTTGCGCAAGTGATACTTGTCTACTGCATTGTGCTTACTTCGCTTGTGAACCTGTCTGTTGGAAGTCAAAACGAAAGCTTGTGGATTGCACTACTTTGCTCATCGGCTGGTTATCTCCTACCACAACCAACTCTGAAACAAAATGGACTCGTTCTACCTCACGCTCCCCAGCAATACCCCATTCCCAGGCAACAAAACTGGAGAGTTCACAGTGCCTCTGGCCCACCCAATTGAACTCACTGGGAGGTGGGAAGTTGGTTTGAGTCAGATAATCATCCCTGTCAGCTACAACACTTTGCAAGATGCCAGCTTCACAATCACAACCTTCGATTGGAATCCCCATCAGAAGAAGCACATGGTGAGTGAGACCATCAAGGTTCCTGCTGGGCACTACTCACGACTCGACAGACTACTAGACCTGCTGAATGATCAAGTAGACGACTACTGGGAGAAGAAGGTGGCCAAGATGAGTCTGCAGTGGGGGGCGCTTGCCCAAGAGCCTAACATCACTGAAGAAATGGTTGAAGCCACTAAGAGGAACTACAGAGATGGCCCTCACGTCAGGTTTGAGTTGGTGGATGGCAGGGTAGAGCTTCAAATGAACAGAGCCACTGTTCTAGAGGTGTCGATGAGCACCCAGCTGCAGTACATGTTGGGCTTCAAGCAGTCGAAGATTGCCTACTACGTGATGAAGGGAACCAAGTTTACGCCAGGCCATGCTACTATGAGAGCTGAGTATGGTGCAGATATTAGGGCAGGAACCGACTGTTTCTACATATATTGTGACATTGTGGCACCTCAGTGCATTGGTCATGCAAAGGCTCAAGTACTTAAGGTGGTGCCTGCCGTTGGGGTGTATGGCAGTATTCATGACAGTGTATACCATACAGTTGACTATTGTGACTTGCTGCTGAATAGGTTTGACAGTGTCAAAGTGTATATAAGGACCAGCGATGAAGTGGAGCCAGTACTGTTCGACTTTGGTAAAGTTATCGTGAAACTGCACTTTCGAAGAAAAAGACTAATGTGATGCGTGTAGACTTTAACCCTTCAAGCCCACAGGAGTGGCAGCAGCATTTTGCTGCACCCGACATATTCATCGGGGACCGCTATCAACGAGGAGGCTCACTTGGATCATTCCTCAGGGGGCTGCTTCGTTTTGTGCTCCCAGTTGTCAAGTCTGCAGGCACTGCTGTGGCCAAGGAAGCCCTACGCACAGGTGCGGCTGTAGCCACTGACGTTGCTGAAGGGAGGGCAGTTGGTGAGGCTGCACTGGCCCGCCTCAGACAGGGAGCTGAGAATCTGGCAGAAGAAGCAGTTGAGGCTGGTGTGACTGAATTGAAGAAGCGTAAGGTACAGAAGGGACGTGGTTTGGGGAAGAGGCCTGCAAAGAGTATAAATACCGTGGCGCAACCCCCTCAAAAGAAGCAGAAGAAAGCTCCTAAAAAAGTCAAGAAGCAACAGGACGCCCTTGGATTCTTCTGATGGCTTCACAGTTGCTTGATGCAAGGAGCTCACTAGCCAGTAAGACTGAGCTGGACTTGTTTCAACTTCCTCCCACTCAAATCGCTATTGAGAATGGTTGGTTTCAAGAGGTACACCTGCGAAATACCCTCACCCCTGCAGGACCCTACGAGTTTGAAATATCGCCTGACAATGCATTTACTGATATGAGTCGGAATTACGTTTTTATGGTGATGAGTTTAACCAAGAAGAATGGCACCTCCTTGGATGAAGCCACTGCACCTGCTGCTGCTCAACCCATCGACTACACCCACTCAATCATTAACCTGCTGGGCAAGACCTTTTTTCGGCAGGTGAAACTGTGGATTGGTGGGAAGCTCATCTACGACAGTGGTGATACCTACCACTACCGGGCCTACCTTGAGACGCTACTTAACTATTCAACCGACTCAAAGGGCACTCACCTACAGGCGGCTGGCTACTACCCGGATACGGCAGGGTCTATGGACTCTAAGAGTGGCATTGGGTTTCGAACCCGAGCTAAGATCGTTGACGGGAGCAGAAAGTTCGAGTTGCTTGCCCCACTACATGGCGAGTTGTTCAACCAAGAGAGGCTGCTGCTCAGTAACCTGCCTATGCGACTGGAACTTCACCGCAACCCTGACAACCTAGTGATCATGGCCCCCGCCGGTACTGACTACAAGCTTCAGTTGCACGACATGTCCTTCTTCATACGGCGTGTTGACCCTCTGAAGAGCCTGGTGTTGGGCCTGGAGACCTACCTCACAAAGGAGTCAGCCAAGTACCCAGTGCGTCGTGTGCAGTTGCGTGTGTTGCCAGTTGATGTAGGCAGGAAAGACCTACAACCGACCCTGATTTCCAATGGTCAGTTGCCAAGGCGTGTCATATTTGGATTGGTCTCACAGGATGCCTACCATGGGAGCCTGACGAAGAACCCTTTGGCTTTCAACCATAACAATCTGAAGGACTACAAAGTGATTTCAGGTTCTCTTACCTTCCCTCGAGATGATGTGACCATGGACTATGAGAATCGTAGGTACACCAAGGCTTTTCTGCAGATGTTTGAATCCTTGAACATCACTGGTGGTGATAAGGCAAATGGTATTGACTATTACTCGTTTGGAAATGGCTTCTGCATATATGGTATTGACTTGTCGCCAGATGGTTTCGATGGAGGTCACTGGCAGCTACTTAAGACTGGTGCTGCCTACCTCAAGTTGGAGTTTAAGACAGAGACCACTGCTGCTTTGAAAGTGATTGTTTTCATAGAGTATGACAACCTGATAGAAGTGTCGCGACATCGCATGGTGACTCACGACTTTGAGATATGAATTCGCGTGAATTGCGCTGTATTTGCCATGCTGACCCTCAGATGTATCGCATGTTCCTTGGTGTGTACCCGTGTGACAAACTTCCTGAAAAGGAACCTGGCTTCATTATTTGCAATCAAGATGACCACACACAACCTGGAAGTCATTGGGTGTTCATACTGTTGTTGGCCAATAAACGGGCCGAGTTCTTCAACAGCTACGGAGGACCTCCTAGCACACAATCCATAGTAGACTACCTCGACGGCTGGGACGTAATGTGCAACCAGAGGCAGGTGCAGAGTCCACTGTCCACAACGTGTGGTAATCATTGCATCTACTTTGCCTACCACCGGGCTAGGGGACTGCCAATGTGGCTGATTGCGGACAGCTATACTGCTGACACACAGGCCAATGACCAGATGGTGGTAGACTTTGTAGATAGAGAATTTGGGTTCAAAAGTGAAACTGTGGATGATGGATTACTGTATGTCCAAGTGTCTCGGGCTCTTGAAAATTTGAATTTCGCGCCAAAAGAACCTATAACAATTTAGTCGCAAATTGGCTCAAAACGTGCCTATATAAGGTGAGCGAGATGTTAAAATCATTAGTGTTTGCGAAATGGACTTTGATCGTTTGTTGAAAGATTTGGAATTATCTGAAGAAATGGCATATCAGCTGCCGGATAACCAGTTGGGGACTCCGCCTCCCATGCCTCCTCCCAAGGTCCCGCCGAAGACTCCTTCCAAGGCCAAGACTCTGCCTACCATCCCGGAAGAGGGCCCATTCACCTTGCTGCCGCTGGACTCGCAGAAGCCCGCCCCTCTGCGACGCCACCCTCCTGTCAAGGTCAAAGCGGGCAAGACGCGGATGGAGAAGTTGATGGAGGAGGTCCACTCGGCCAAGCAGAGTCAGCCACTTCCCCGCCGTCCTCCTGTCGGGCCTACTCCTCCTCTGAAGCGGCCGTCGAAGTCTGAGAAGAAAGAGGAAGGCGAGCCGGCGGAGAAAAAAGTCCCCGAAATCATTTTCCTTCAACCGCTCTTCCACGTGAACCTTCACATCTGATCGTCCATTCGCTTGTTGTCTGCTGTATTGGTGTGCGCTGCCTGAATAATGCACTATGTGCAAACTGAGTATTGCTGACTCTGCTGCTTTGTCGCCGGCGAATGAAACAGGTCGTCTGTGGCATATCAACAGAGCACTGACTTTAGCGTTTTGCATTGACTTTGGTGGCATGGAGCGTCGCTTCAGCACCCCTGCTTACTGTTTTGTATGGAGTTCAATGCTGCCAGAGCACTGACTTTAGCGTTTTGCGCTGACTTTGCGGCCCTGCGGCGCCTAAACCGCAAAAGAAAACTTGTCGCAAGCACCGCCATCGCCTTCGTCTCGTTCTCGCGGTTCGAAAGAACCCCTAATTGTTGCGATTCCATCAAGGGAGTCACGAGAAATGGGCGTTTGAATTTGCCTTTCTGCGGTTGCGCGCCTTTCCGGGGTTTGAATTTGCGCGCCTAAACGCAGTTTGAATTTGAGCGGCTTTCCGCGGTTGCGCCCCTTTCCACAATTGCCCGCATGCCCGCACTTCATTGCGTGTTGCGCCTTTACCTGTGTCCGCCAATTATTCCTCGTCGAATTTGCATATTCACAATGTGTGTGTGCAGGCGTTTTCTCTTTCTACCTCATTCTTCAAATTTTCTTTCTAGTAAACTGCAAAAGTCAGAAAGTCTCTCTTTGTGGTTTGGGCTGGTAAAGATGGAAATGATGGCTTGGGTTTGCTCCATGGCTTGGGTTTTTCGAAATTTTTCGTCGTCTCATAGCTCTGGTGGTGGGTGGGTGGCCTTTGCCCTCACTCACTGCTCCAGCTCTGAGTTGGCCCAGCAGAGGAGGAGAAAGGTGAGTATAGAATTTAAATTTGCGCCAAAAATTACGCGCGCCTTTAGCCTTTGAAGGAGAGAGAGAGAGGTGAGTATAGAATTTAAATTTGCGCCAAAAATTACGCGCGCCTTTAGCCTTAGGGTTTGCTGCCCAAAATCTGCTCCAAATTAGCACGCCAATAGAGGCATTGAAGTGAGAGGCGAGGTGGTAAAATGGTTGCAAAAATGGACGTAAAAAATGGTCGTAAAAAATGGTCGTAAAAATGGTCGTAAAAAATGGTCGTAAAAAATGGTCGTAAAAAATGGTCGTAAAAAATGGTCGTAAAAATGGTCGTAAAAAATGGTTCTTAAGCACTTGCCATTACTACTCACCTATGCAGGGCCTCCTGAACGAGCGGGGGCACTTTGAAGCACGCACAAAACTTAACAGGACAATTTTGGGACACCTATGCAGGGCCTCCTGAACGAGCGGGGGGGCACTTTGAGGCACGCACAAAACTTAACAGGACAATTTTGGGACACCTATGCAGGGCCTCCTGAACAAGCGGGGGCACTTCGGGGGTTGGTGTTATATGCGCGCAACCATCGGTGGGAAGAATGGAAGGCGACTGGACGAGATCCTGATTGATGGACGTTAGAGCGTGATCTGGCGAAGAAGAAGAAGAAGGAGAAGAAGAAGGAGAAGAATTCACCCCCCGCCCGTGGGACAAGAAACGCGCCGCGATCCTTTTTGCGCCTGTAACTTTTGCTACACTAGACCGATTTTCACCAAATTTGGAATTTAATCTATTTATGATAAAGTCCTTTAGTGTGCCAAATTTCAGCCAATATCGTTTAGTACAGCCCGAGAAACAAACATCGTGACGATGGGAAAAGGTGCGCGCGGCCTGGATGGAACATATTATGGTTTGGCGCTGCCGCGCCAACCATGATAATGACAATGGGACAACAGTTGCAGTGGGAGTCATGAGGAGAGATGGTGGCAGCATACATTCGACAAAGTGAGAGAAGAGTGTCAATGACAGCTCCCATCTGACATCTGTAACTCCGACAACGATGGTAACAGATGATATTCTGGAATAGGAAGACAGTAACGACAGGAATCCCTTTCAAAACTTCAACGTTGGGCCAGCAAGTGACCACTAATTGTCCTATGACAGGTTGGGCGAAGATTGGGACAATGACGCTTAACGTCTGGCATAGTAGTCATATACTGAAGACCTCTGTCATCAACTTCCACAAAGAAAAGCCTCTGAATCCTCTCACCGTTTTCTGGCAGCTGTCCAGCTTCCCGTCCGAGTTGCAGGGCTTCACATCCTTCTCTTGTTCCACTCTCCAAGTTCCAAACGACCCAATTGCCTGCTCCCCAATGGCCCTATTGTCTTTGAACCACTTGATCTGTGGCATTGGATGCCCCGAGGCGGCGCAGTGGAGTCTTTCGGATCGCGTCATGAGAAGAGTATTCCCCTCTCGCTCCACGAGAGGGGACGAGCTCAGAAAGTAGGAGGTCAGCTTGGCAGGCTGGATGACTTCCAAGGGGAAGGCGCCTGAGGGCATTCACAAAATTGAGTGATTTTGGGACGCATTACTGGCAAGAAAACGGGTACTATCGGCCACACGTGTAAGCGCCAACCGGGGGGGGGGGGCGCTGGGTATCCGCCCACCCCCTCCCTCAAGGGGGGGGGGGTGGTCTGAGACCCCCTGGAGGGGGGGGGGGGGGGGGGGGGGGTGAAATACCAAGAAGAAACTACGCCATTTTCAAACGCCGAAGGAGAAAATTTTACGGAAATCTAAGGAGGGGGTGTTCAGGTATCTCTGGGGAAGGGGTGACGGGGGTACACCCCCGGCTTTGGGAGGGAGCTTACCCCCCCCCCCCCCCCCAGACATACGCTATCGCTCCGAAGATCATACGCACCTGAGATCCCGTGGCCGGCTGCGTTGGACGGCTCACACTCGTAATCTCCCGCTTGTGCCAGGCTGACCTAAATTTGAATTTGGCGGGGATACAGTAAGCTAGCACGCGTCAAAACATCTTCATATCCAATGAAATCACCTGTTGAATAATCAGTGTCTTTTCAGCGCCTCTTTCGAATTGCCCTCCGGGCCTTTTCCAGCTAAACTCGGCCGGTGGGTAACCCGGGTCGTCTACCGTACACTCCAACTCCACCCTGTCCCCAGAAATGACGGGTTTGGTGGACTGCCGGGCAACCCGGGCCCGGCCCGGCTTGTACATCACCTGAAACGGGTGGAATTTTGTTCTGGAAATGTGTGGAAGAATGGAGTTTTGATGCACGAAAATACGTATGTAGAGTACAGTAGTGAAAGCGGAGCGAATATCGTAACTAATCGTAACGCAGCCAATACTCGTATATGTAACGGTGGAGTTCGTTCGAGCTTTGTGGCATGCTTTCAGTGGTTCCACAGTAAACCTTTGAAAACTGCTAACCTGGCATCATATCACTCCAACTCCACATTACTTACAAAACTCCACTTAGGCTTAGGCTTACACCCCACCTTCACGACGACACTGGCGCTGTCCTCTTGGTCCACCGTCTGGCCGTTTTGACCAGAGGGTATAGAGTTCCCAGCGGTGCAACTGTAGTTGCCGGACGCCGCCCGACTCACCGGTCTGATCTGCATGGTCCGCTCCTCGCTTCTGCAACGTATAGAAATCGATAATTTGATCACAGACAAATACCGTATTTCCTTCAATAAGCGCCTCCACCCCCAATAGAGATAGGTAGAAAACTTGTTCCAAGGGCGCTTATTGATGATTATGTATACTGTAATTACTGTAGCACCACCTGAAGTTGCCGGGGCCCGTCCAGCGGATCCAACTGGCTTTGGGATGGGCGTCCACTGCGCAGGTCAACTTCAGCGTCCCGCCCTCTTTGACCGGCGGCGCTTGCTGTAAGGAGAGTGACTTCTACAGATTACGGAAGTCAACACGCACTGACCAATCCATTCCACGCACCGTAATCGACACTTCCGGCGGGTAGAAGACCTCCAGCGTCAACCATCCCGTGTCGTGGCCTATGCTATTCGTGGCCGTGCAGCTGTAGTTGCCCGCTCGCTCTTTCGTGGCCGTAATACCGTCCACTACGTCCTTTCTGTTCCAGGATTGGCCAGCAGTCTTCGCGTGCTTCCACTCGTATCTCGACGGGGGTGGATTGGCGTCGGCGTCGCATCTGAGCTCCACGGACTGGCCCACGACCACAACGCGAGAGGACCTTGAAACGTCCACCTGGGGCTTGTATTGCACCTGAAACCATGTGATGTGATACCGTATTTTCTACAATAAGCGCCCTCCCCCCCCCCCCTTGAATTGATACCCCCTCCAATAGGTGCCCATTTTGGGTAAAAAACCAACACTACCATACAACCCTATAACCATTCCAAAACTAAGTGTGCGCATTTTGATCAAAACCACAACAAATCTATACTAAATGCCACGCACCAAATGGGTACGAAAATGCGACAAAACCAAAAATTCTTAGCGAATTCTGGATCATTCACAGTGCCGAATTAACAAGCGCCCCCAGTTTCTCCAATAAGCGCCCTCTGGTTACGTTGAAATTAATAATCCACCAGGGCGCTTATTGGAGGATTTACTGTATGTCAGGGTCATCCACTGCCACACTACCGCACCCTAATGCTTTCGGTCGTCGCCTCCAGAGGCCTTTCAGCGCCCATGGCCATATTATGGGCCCGGCATCTCAGCGACGTCTGATGGAGGTGGCGAGTGGCCGTCAGACTGCAATGTTCCATACAATTCAGTCACTGGCGATTCAGATGGGTATATCACATTCAAAGATCGAACCTCAGCCTGCTCCTGGTCCTGCCAGTGGCCTGCGTGGCATTGGTGGTCACTTGGACTCTCATATCAATCGCCGTCCCATTCTCGAAGTGCCAGGTGAGTGTGGGCGGTGGGTTGCCGCCCACGGCTTCACACGTGGCTCTCAGGGGGTTGCCCTCGATTGGCACGCTGTCTGGCAACTCGGTGATCTCGACACCGGTGGGCCTCTCTGAAACCGAAGGGTGAAATGTGAAATTGAGAGTTATTGAAGTGCCGTGTGGATGTTGTGTCGTTTCAGGGTCTCGCAAGGAAGGATGCGCAACGATGCTGAGTTAGTGTTTAGAATTCGATTCTGAGTTCTTCATTCCTCGTGTGAGTTTTAGTGTCCAGGAAACCGCCCCTCTGTCTCTCTCCTTCCGTCATGCGTGTTCCCTCCGCCTAAAAGAGCTATGTATATCGGTGACGCGCTGTGCCTGCCGTGCCGTGTGCCATGGTCGCCCTTGGAAACCGCGAATAAACAGCCCCTTCGCCATAAAAGGAGGGAGGCCCTTGCAAATCTCCCAATATTGCCTCAAAGAGCGGCCTCTGTCTGTCTGCCTGTCAGAGGAAGGGAAGGGGGAAGGCGGGCAAATTGCTCCCTCCCTCCTTCCTATGCTCTTTCTCTCTCAATAGCGCAGGCAGGTGAAGAAGGCAAGAACTGCTGACTGCGCCGTAAATTCGACATCGCAATTTCGCCTCAATGCTCCTAAAAGGTGGGAGGGGGCACCTCTCACGGTTCAAAAAGCCGACGCGGAGAGTTCCCGACGACGACGACGACGACGGCGATTTCTCACAAAAGGCAAAGACGTCGTTGTCGTCGGAGCGCGAAAGCCAATTCCGACGAAGGCGCACGCGCTCCATTTCGAGCGCCGCGTGCGTGTGTGAGCGCGATTTTTTGCCGCGCGACACTCCAGGAATCGTCGGACTTTCGGGAGATATCGCCCCTCTCGAATTGTTGCGATGGGTTCGTTTCGTTCGTGTGCGCGCGTCGGTTGGCCCCCTCCCAAAATCCACATATGTCTCTATCTCGTTGTCATTGCATTCCCCCAGAGAAAATCCGTCCATCTAGGGCGAGCGACGCATATCGAATGAGCGCGCGAGCCAATACAAACGTCGAAACGCAATCTCTCTCGCAACAAAACCAGATTTTACGACCGACCTGTGGCCAGAGAAGGAACGAACGCCAATAAACTACACAAAGCCGGCCGACCCTTTGAGTTCCCGAGCCCCATCAATCTATCCGGCCGCCAAACGCCACCCATTGTTTCCCCAGCGGGGCGCTTCCAAAGGCGATTGAGACCTCTAGCGCTCTAGTTGTACTCCGGCGCACTACTATACGACCACTGCAGCCCACTACTACTACTATAGGGCTCGTTTTACGGCCCATCCGTCTTAGACTGACGTCGGCGACTTCAAAGCTCCGCATCGGAATTAGTCGTCCGGGTAATTAATGCGCCGCCGAGAACCGGATTAGTGCCCATGTGAGCTGTCAAGGTGTGCGCGATAAGATATGTACGCAAACCGTTCCCGAGAAAAAAGCGTGACATCTGGGTTGATAAATGGGCACTGAACGCAGCGCAAGCAACCAGTGAACAACAGAACAACTACACAAGATTTGGAACAGTTTCAAAGTTGTGCTGCACACCGCTGTGCGCCGTATACGTGTGAAGCGTGTGTTACTGAAAAATATGCCAGTGTGTTAATGTAACATATGTCAATGCATGCTAACTAATGTTAAATTAACATGTTAATGCAACCCTATACTTTTGTGAATGGGGCCCTGTACTACGGTACTTAAGAAGAAACTGTGAAGATATTCACCGATCAAACTACATCTTTGCAAAGTGCAACTCACGCAGCACGACGACGACGGCGCTCCGGGAGTCGTGAGTTCGACCATTGTTCGTGTCTATGACTTGGCAGGTGAAGCGCGCGTTGTCCTCTTGGGAGATCGACTTGACAATGAGCTTGTAGTTACCGCTAGACCCCCCGGTGCGCAGTTCGTAGCGCCGTCTACTGGCCCACACGTTATTTCCATTGGAAATGGTCCTGAAGTCATGGAGTCATCGCTACCTTCACACAATTTTCCATTCTAGCACAGCACGCAAAAGCCGAAAATTTTTACACTTTTAGTCGTCCCAGTCCAGAATGTGCCTATAAAATTGCCGTTTCAACTCAACAAAGCGCGAAAATTTTGCTTAAAATTCCGCCGCGGTCTAAAATTTTGCCAATTTTGGAGCTCCTAGTAGGAAGTTTTACTTTTCTTGTGCCGTAAACGAAACTCTTTGCATATTCGGGCCTTTTCTGCGAGAAATTTTTTCTTTCAGATCGGGTCAAAATGGGGGGGGGGGGGAGGCGCCAACATCCCCCTAATCCGCAACTGGAGTCATGGTGACATATCTGGGACGCCTGAAACCCCTGAAGTACAGCAGACCTGGTTTTGCCGTCCCGGAGAAGCGCGACCCACTGGCGAATGTACAGGTTGTCGTCGGAGTAGCTCTGGGACAGGGCGCACGGCAGCTCCAGAGAAGCGTTCTCTTTCACGTAGTAGGGCGAAGACTGCGGCTGGTCGGTGAACACGTGGAAGCTTTGAGCGGAGGCGCCTGTAATAATATGGCAGCATTTTGACTGAATTTGATCAGAAAGAGCTCTGTCTGCGAGTTGTGGTTTTTCAGCGTCTGCCACTGTCGTTATTGCGGTCGTTCGGTGCTCTCTCCCCCTCTCGTAACTTTCTCCCATCTGGCAGGCAGACAGGGCGACTCATTCTTTCGCGCTACTTGCCGAGTCGAGAGTTTTTGCGCGCGTGTGTACGCCGCGCGGCTGGCGCGTTTTTCGGCGCGCGCACCCCATGATCGAAGGCGCGCCGCCGACGGTCGTTATTCAGGCGGCGGACTGCGCTGCGCCATTATTATTACCGTTCGGCGACCTTCCACCCTAACCCGGACCGCGTACAGACGATGTATGAAAGCGGGCTGCGCAGTAGCGGAGGATACATTATTCGGATGCAATGCGAATGGCAGAGCCGCTGCCTACTACACCTGTGAATCGAGCGCATGACAGAGCGTTACGCTGGGAACACGCATCTTTGCTTTTTGGTCGGCGTCACTTTTTGCGCCAGGCGACCCAGACAGCCCCCTTCTCCAGCAGACATCATCCACCTATGCAAATGGATTGATAGGCCGTCGACGACGACGACGACGACGCTTTCAAAAGGGGGCGCGGAGAATAGGACATCTCGGCGGCACGGCAACGAATCGAGGTGTGACCGACCGTGAGGGAGGGAGGGAGGTTGAGGTCTCATTCAGTGGAGGGGAAAACGAGGGGCGAGTCAGTGGGGGCCTCTCTTCCTCTTGACAGGGGTAGAGAATGGCTCCTGCGCATGGGGCGAGACGCTAATTTGGCCAGCGAATAAGGCACACACACGGGAAGGGGGAAGGGTCACAATTTCTGGGGAGGCTTAGAGGGCAGGCGTCCTACCTGAGCCGCCCTTACGAGAGGAAGAGAAGGGGCCAGGGCTTAGCACCCGGCCATATAGAGAGGGCCAATGGAAGGGAATGAATTAGGTATGCAAATACAGCGGCCCTGGGAAAACGGCCGTAAAAGCATGCGGCCATATCCGGCGCCCTACTAAAACTAAAAGCTCACTTCCAGCCAATAGCCACCTCTGAGCCGAGACAAACCCTACCGTAAACACGAGACGGAGCAGGTAGCATTGCAAGCAATCCAACCCAAAACACGAATTAGTGCCAGCGCAGCGCAGCCCGCATTAATCCGTCCCTCAGCTGCGTGCGCGCGCGTACAGTCGATGACGACGTCCGTCCGTCGGCCTGTCACAATATTCCCTTCCTGCGGCTGTCTGCGTTCGTTTCGGCGCAACAAATCCCCCAACGTTTATTCCCGCGCTCCGTCCCTTCGCCTTAGTATATGTGCGCAGTGAGTAAGGGAGGGAACTCGCGTGAAGTGGCCAGCGGAAAAGGAGGAAGACTGAACGAACATACACCCAGAGAGACAGACATACCCTACATAGCCCAGGTGGGCGTCCGATCGACCCCTTAGGTGAGCCTCAAGTGGACTCGTTGCGTGCGCAGCCGCAATTTCGCGAGCGCGAGCAAGCAAACGTTGTCTTTGCGCCTTTCAGACGCAATCCTAGTGCTAAAGGGTGGGATGCGTGTTTTCTACCGCATCCCAAAGTCGAAGCTACTTTCCCTGAAACACTCGTCCTGCGCCAGGCTACCAGAAGACAATCCCCCAAAGCGAGCAGCGCTAGGTGCCAGTCAAGGGTCGACCCAGAGATCCCATAGTTTATCGAGCTGTCAACAACTGAGAGGGCCTCTGGAGAGGGTCTGAAGACCCCGGCCGTTGCAGTCGATGCGTGCCTAGTCTACTCGGAGTCGCGCGCGGTAGAAGTCGGCGACAGATTCGAGTGCTCGCGCCGCGCGGCGACCGCCAGAACAAATAATCTCCGCGCCAGTCACCCTCTTCTGTCTGTCCCTTTAGCAGTGGAGCAAGTTTCCTATTTCCTATTACGTGCGCCCCACTGAGCAGTCTGCCCGCCTACACCCACTATTGCATTGTTAGCCGGCGACCTAGCGCCTATTATCCCCATTATTCCTGACCGCCAACCGGGCAACACACGAGAACAAAGCAATGCGATAGCGATCTCACTCCATACTCAGGTTTTGGGAGAACGGATCTCTCGAATCCTACACTAGGTCGTTTCACGTTGCGCCTGGACAAAGGCCAGTTTTCGTGGACAATTAGCGAATACGTCCATCTACTTATGCGATCCCTGCAGTGTCGGTTGAAGTGAGCAGCGCTGTTCAATCAAGTCAATCGCATGCTGCGTGGGGTCACCCTGTCGAATGCCCCGCGTGTCGCAGCAGACCCCAAATCCCATCTGGGAATTACAACCCGACGCTTGTTGCTGCTGCACATGTTCGCTGCGCACCACTGCGTGCTCCTTCGCAGCCGAGCGAAGGCTCGAGATAAACGAACGCGCGCCGCTCGCGCCAAGGTCGAGGCGCGACGGGGGCCGTCGTCAAAAGGCAAGGAAAGGGAAACTCCGGCCCCTGTCATTCTTCCACCTTTCCTCTCTCACAGAGGGAGATCGTCCGTCCGTCTGTCTGTTCGTGACTGACTCAGGGCGCAGAAACGCTGAGCAGCGACAACAAACGCCGCGCAGTCGACTAACTAACGAAGGGGTGCGTAATGGCTGTCGTTTCCCCTCACTCGCTCCTTGCAGTCGCCGCCAACTCAAGCGCGAAACAAGTGACACGCGGCGGCGGTGTAGGAATTTGTCGCAGGTGCGAGGGAGCGCAGCGGGGGAGGGAGAGAGACAAATTCGGGAGTTCGCTTCGCGCTCGCGCGCGCTTCCTCTCGACACAAAGATTCGGCGCGATGATTGGCAAATTTTACACCTCTCGCCGACGAACGAACGGTCACGACTCTCCTGGCGATGACTGTACACGGGCCGGTGCCAGATTCAGACTGGCGATAAACACGAGAAAGGACGAGGTAACGCAACGTTCGAGTTCAGAAATCGGCGCCGGAGGCGAAAGAGGATCGCAGTCAATGAACGCCAATACATTTAGATTTTAGAGACCAATGCAGTGCTAATTTTAAACCGACGGTTGAAATAAGTATCGTGCGTAGATGCTAGCCATACTGCTTCGTTCGTGAGAGTGCGTTGCGGTTCGCATGTGGCAGCCAGAAATTTCATAAAGTTTCAAACGAGCAACCAACCTGCCAAAAGCGACGTCAGCATCAAGAGCACCGCTGCAGCCGGCGCCATTCTTCTCCAGTCCATGGCAAGAGCGGTGCTTCTCGAACCATGTGCTTCTCTTGAAGACAAGTCCACTTCTCCGCAGCGACAGTTTGACCGTCTCTTAGAGTTCGCCAGTGGCGTTAGAATGTGTTGAGAATGACTGGACCGACCACAGGAACAGAGGTGATTCCATCTCGGCCTCTGCCGGGACGATTTGGTTCCAATATGATAGTCTTTGTTGAGATCAAAGGCGGCGCTGCCACGCGAGCGCCGGCATTCCGCCGAAGAAGCCAAGCGGCTTCCGTCGCTGCCGCAGTCTGCTTCGGCGGCAGAAGACGACGACCCGGGGCTGTCCATGCTGCCAGACCACCCACAGGACAGCTGCAAAAAGTTCGACGAAGCAAATCTCACCCCTTCGGAGATAAGAAGGCAGCCGCCGCGCCGCGCTATTTACTCGATCGACAGACAACTGCCCCTAACACCACTGCAACTAAAGGGTCAAAGCCAAGTAGGGTAGGGTGGCGTGGCGCACCCGCGGTGGCGACTCTTCCTTAGCAAATGACCGCCGAACTGAGTGGGAGGAACCAAAAGGAAAGGCGCCGGCACGCTCCTTCCTTGCTCGATCGGCTAAACGGCAGCGCACCAAGCAGCGCTGTAGCGCCGAATGCAGTAGGCAACCTGCGAAGACGGAGGAAGGCGAGGCCAAGGAATAGGCCACGCCTCCTCGGCAAAATGCAGAGCGGATGTCCAATCAGTACCGTACTACCGTTTCCAACCGATTAGCGATTCCGCCTGCCGATTTACAGGCATGGCAGCAGCAGCCAGCAACCATTCTATTCTGACGGCACACGACGTCCAACTCTACAAGCAAGTCGCACATGCACGACACTGGCTCGGCTGTTTAGAACTTACGAGACGTACCCGTTGCTGTTTCGTTTTGTCTTTCCCTCGCAAATCACTCAAATTGAGGGTATTATGACTGGCACGGTAGTCAAAGGGTGTATTCGCGGAGCCGGCTTACTGTACTGCGGAGGTTTGAATTCGTGTCACTGCAGTGCCATGATTGTCTGAAGTGTAGGTAGGACAGTTGCCGGCAGGTGAAGGCTTTGCGATTGAAACGGAAGGATTTGATCCTTTGTGATGACATCTTGAACTTCAAGAACGATCTCAGTGACTTGAGGAACCGCTTCCGCTTCCACAACACCCAAAGTCTGAATAAAACCAGGCAAGTCGTCCGGGGGACGCAGTATACTCCACAAATTTCAATTCCTACTTATAGTGACTCCTATGCTGCTTTGGCCTGCTGACGTATCAGAGTGCAAAACGAATGCCGAATTCGGAATTAGCGCCCCCGAAAACCCCGGGATCGCCATAGAACATCCCTAACTTCCTATGGAGTCCAGGAACTGAAATTCGGCACTTGGGGTACGGTATTATGCAAATTCGACATAGATATGTTCAAACATCATCTAAACACTGAACGGATGCGAAATTCGTAATCAGCACCCCCGAAAACCCCGAAATAGAGTATAATATCGCAGAAGTCGACCTGACACCCAAAATTCAAATGGACGCCGCAGGAATACTGTAGCGCAGAACATTTTTCCAAAACACTTTTCTAGACCAGATTTAGACATAGAATCGTTTGAAACTACTTTTGGAACGATTCGGCAACGCATTCGAGCGTTAGAAGCACCGAAACGCGAAAATCGCAATTTTTGACCCCGGAGTCAAAAAAGTCGCAGTGTAAGAAAGTTTTTTGTGTTTCGGCCGATTTTCTCCGTTTATGGCTCATTCGATAGAGGACATCTGGGAAGGAGCAACAAGAGTGGTCTCGCCGCTCTAGCTGCTACCTAGCTCGCACAGCAACCCGTCAAAGTTGACCCGGGGCCGAAAATCGCGAATTTTTCAAATTTGGCGCCAAAATGGGTCCCGCAGCGATCCAATTCTTTTTTTGCACCCTCGGCCCTATCGAGTACTACAACATATCAAAAGAGAGCATATACCATTATATGCAACTTTTTCGAGTTCTACCTTGCCCAACCCAATTTTCAGTACTTTGAAAAATTAAATTTTTGAATTTCCCGCCAACGGGGTCCCGGAGCGTGACCCCATTGGTCTTCCACCCTGGCCCATTACTAGACCTACCCAACGCAAAAGACCGTTTGGAAATCGACCGCTTCACGCGCGAACGCCAGACGGGCAACTTTTCTGCTTCCGCGCACAAACGCTATATACTCCACACTTTTTTGTGGAGTATAAAAAATCTCAACGTAGGAACAAGTTTGACCATGGAGGAGTAGTTAGTGCTCGTTGGTTTACCATAGCTCATCCATTCTTCACAGTGGTATACAAGCATGAATATCCATCCTCATATGAAGAGGAGGGTTGAATGCTACCCTTTTGAAAGCGGGCGAACGTTGGAATACAGGGTGACCCAACTATTGCTGTGAAAGAGAGTGATCTTGGCAGTGTGCACTATAGCTCGAGTTTCAGCTCGACACTGCTTGGTTGAACATCGACACGGGGGAGTTTCAGACGATACGTGAAGGCGGTTACAACTACTCCTTTTGGGCTCAGTCTGAAGAATGCTACACGGTGGGGGTGGACAGTGTGCTAAAACATTTCAAAATGCAGTTTCTAAAGACCAGCATCCAAGTTTCAGTGCCCTCTTGAGAAGGTGTGTGACCTTCGAAGTGCACATACTCAGATCAGAGTCAACACCACAGCCTTGACTCGGATGGGAGTCAAAAATGATTCAACTGAAGGCGAGTTTCTCTGCGATGGGTGAGTTGATTGACAGTTGCAAGTTAGAATGATATTGTGAGCGCGACGTTATGCTGCCTATTTAGGTTGCGATATCACTTCGGAGAGCGAGGCGTCTACAATCTCAGCTTCGGCTCCCCCGAAGGGTGCCAGATAGCTGAAGCGTCGCCACCTGTGAACATCTACCTTCGTGAGACGATTGCGCTGTGGTCTAGAAGATGACTCTGTGCAACTGTTCAATTCAAATATCTTTCAGCGCTGTTGCTCTTGAGTGCCTGCCTAGCCTTCGGCTTCCCGTGCTACTCTTTGCTTCCCAGGTGCAGTGGGCGGGCACGATTTCAAGCTGTGTGCTACATGAATTTGCATTACAGAACGTTCCATTGGATTCAAGGGAAGCTCAGACGATCACGTGTCGACGACAGCGTCACAAGTCTAGTTTGCGCTGAAGATGATGGCGCTGATGATAGTAGCGCTGTTTCTGACTCGGCTGAACCTCCACCTGAGACCACTGAAGCTCCTGAGGACAGTGGGGATATTCATTCGCAGAGGCTGCGGTCACTGGACACGTTCAGAGGGTGATTTCATTCACAACTGCAATGAACACTTGGAGATTTCGTCACAGATGTTGTCTCATGAGTAGTTCAGGCTTACCGTTGTACTGATGGTGTTTGTCAACTATGGAGGAGGCGGCTACTGGTTCTTCACCCACTCTGTCTGGAATGGACTGACTCTGGCTGACGTGGTCTTTCCCTGGTAAAATCATGGTCGCTTCAGACAGTGGCGGATCCAGGATTTTGGAATAGGGGGGGGGGGCGGAATTTTTGAGGCCACAGGGGGGACCAAGACACTACAAAAGTGCATCAAAAGATTTGCGTCGCAGCAGAAAAATTGTTCCGATTTTGGCGTTTTCTGCTGCAAAATTGCCTTAGAATAGCGCCTCAGGCGAAAATTTTAGCCGATTTTGGCGTTTTCTGCTACAAAATTGCCTTAAAATATAGCCGCAGGGGAAAATTTTGGCGATTTTGTCCTTTTCAGGTTACAAAATTGCTATAAAATAGCGCCGCAGGCTAAATTATTTGCTCTGAACATGCTACCGCGCAAAATTTGTATGGGGGGGGGGGGGGCGGGCGCACAAACGCCCCCCCCCCCCAAGTAGCGCTACTGGCTTCAGAGGTGTTTCAGTTGTCTTTCAATGGTGGAATTTCAGCTTCATGTGGATCATGGGCGCGGCCATGGCCTTCAGCTTCAACCGCATGGCTGAGAAGCGTCTGACACTTGTGCAAAAGCTGGTTCCAGTTGTCAGACGCACTGCACTGCTGTTTCTGCTCGGACTTTTTGTCATCAATGGGCCCTGCGGTACATGATTCCACAACATAGACTTCTGTGAATTTGAATGGGTGATCCCTACATTCAGATGACTGGAGGAAAATCCGAATAATGGGCGTCCTCCAGCGGTTTGCCATTGGTTACTTTGTAGTGGCCTGTGCCAGGATCGCCGCGTTGAAATCTCAAGAGGAAATGAAGCGAATTGAGGAGGAAATGGTAGAAATTTGAATTTTTAAACATGATACTTTGTGCATATTTCCTGCCTATTTCAGTCTCGTTCGAAGTGGCTGAGGCACTTCAGTTGTCTCGGGAACTTTTGGCTGGAAACGCTATGCGTCGCGGTGTTGTCACTCTTGTGGCACTCTGCCACATTTCTGTGGCCTGTACCTGGATGCCCCACGTACATGAAGCATTATGTCAGTTTCTATATCACAGAGAGCTGCCATTTGACACTCGTTCAGAGGTTACACTGGACCCGGTGGCTTGGACCATGGTGGAAAGTATGCGAACTGCACTGGAGGCGCGGCCGCGTATATTGACAGACTCGTTTTGACTGATGCGCATGTGTATCGCCATCCCAGATGTCATGTGAGTGGACCCATTTAACATCTGGAAGCATTGTCTTGAGTTCAAGTGTCAGTGGTTGCTTCAGAGAGTCTACAGGACCACTGAACCGTTGGACCCTGAAGGCCTGCTGGGCTCTCTGAACTCGACAGTTTGTGTCTTCCTGGGACTGCTGGTAAGAAATCTTGAGAAAGTGAAATTCGGGTGTTTCCTCTAGGTTTACGATTACAATTACAGAGCGGCCAAATGCTCCTTCTCAATCGAACTACTCGTGGCAGACTGATCAAACTTCTTTTACTGTCTATCATTTGTGGGTTGTCGGCTGGATTGCTTTGTGGATTCTCTCTGAATGACGGATGGGTTCCCATCAATAAAACCTTGTGGTAAGTTGGTGAGCTGAGTTCACATCCCAGGCGATATGCTGCATGTTTTGTGTGTTTTCAGGTCGAGCAGTTTTGTGCTTTCCGTCGCGAGCTTAGCCAATTTGGTAATGTTGACACTTCTGTATACTGTGGATGTCAAACGGTTATGGCAAGGCGAACCCTTCTATTTTGTTGGTGGGTTGGTTAATGCACTTTTCTAGTATTTGTTCATCTGTGTTCTGTGGCAACTGTGCTTCAGGCATGAACGCCATAACAATTTACCTGGCGCACGAGGTTTTCAACAATTACCTTCCGGTACAGTGGTCTTTACGCAACCCTACACATGGGGCTCTGCTGCTTATGGACGCATGGGGTACCGGATTCTGGATTCTCATCGCTTACTGGATGCATTTGAAGAAGTTCTATGTGTCACTGTAATACAGAGAAGATTGATTTCGCTCGTCTATCCGTCTAACTAACTATACTCCCCTTTATCACATGCTTATTGTTGTTTGTGTGTGCTGTCTGTTCGTTGCAAAAGATACCACCATGTGACGTCTACGTGCGTATCTTCTCAGTAGCGTGCCACTGCAAAGAACCGCCCACGTCTGTTTGGCAAACAAAGCAAGCAACGGAACCCGGCGCTTACTAAGCGTATTTTCGGTTCCCGCGCCCCTTCCGTAGATTGGGACGCGTTTCCGCATCATGCAGACTAGACTAGTTTTCATCTCTCTTCCTGTCAGTTGCCATTGCCAACGATGTGATGTGATTACATTCTCGTCCATTGAGTCCTCTGGCGGGGATAGGGCTGCACTATTTCGATCAAAAGGATAGAGAAGCAACGGTTGTCGGTTTGGGTTGCCAACGCGCTAGGTACATATCTAAGTATTGGAAGACCCCCTTCACAAAAGAAGACTGGCGCCGGCGCGGCGCAAACGCTAACAAGTCAACATTAGCGGACGGAAGAAGCAGATAGGGGAGACAAAGTCGCTCCTATTCCTTGGCGAAACGACGCATCAACTGCTTTACTGTTAGCTGGCTGTCTTGGAAGCTGGCGCTATGGGTGCGCCCAAGAATGTAAGTGTCAGAATGTAAGAATGTATGTGATATGCGGCGTGAGAACGCCGTCGTTGAGATAGGGACGGTAGTTTCTTAGCAACCTGAGCTAATAAGGAAGCTTCAAGAACTAGCGCGGAAGTCCATTCAGCTGTAAACTTGATTGTCTACCTAATGTGTATTTAGGTGGCGTGAAGTCTTGTCGTTGTATCACCACATTATTCTCGATTGCTTTGTTATTGTTAGTGTTCCAGCCGGTTTCGGACAAAAGCCGTTTCTTGTTATTTTATTTCAATAATTTAGGTACAATTTGTATCAATATTGTTCCAGAGGAGTATGGGTACAGTACGACAGAGGCAGTATACAATACGTTAACCTATATCCATACATGGAATTAAATGGTTGCAACGTGAACATTAAATTATTCTTATGCAATGCGAGATTTGTTCCTTAATTGCTGCGAATTGCTGCATGTTATTCTGTGTGCTTACTGTTCTTTTGAACAATTTTGGTACAATTAACGATATCTAAAATGTTTTGTGCTGGGCCTATTCTATATTGGTATTGCTCTTGTTGTGTACCTTGACACTGTAGAACCATTTTGCTATTGTTCCTAAATTGTTAACAATTCAGTGGTGCAAACTGTTAGGCACAATTTGTTCCCTGGAGCAATCGACAAGACCGGACGTGCGCTACATAGACATACGTAGGTATGTGCACGTGTGTCTGCGCGCTGCCGGGAGACCCTGATTCATCCGACTAGACCAGTTATCCCTCAGCAACACCTATATGTTGGTGTATGTGTGCCTCTACAGCTGGCATTAACCCATTCCCTCCAGGACAACGATCAACCGGAGTCGAATCCCTTCATCGCCATGACAGGGGTCTCGGACGTGCGCACGCACGAGGCGAAGCGCGAGCAATGGGACAGTCAGCTCGACTTCCTGCTCTCTTGTATAGGCTACGCTGTAGGACTGGGGAACGTGTGGCGCTTTCCCTACTTGGCCTACACCAATGGAGGAGGTGGGTTCGTGCTTCGTGGAGGCTTCAGGTGGTTTTCAGAAGTCAGAAGTGTGTCAGAGAATCGTCGCTAAATTGCAGCTTCATTCCTGTTTCCTTACCTGATTTCCCTGATTCTGGCCGGCCTGCCAGTGTTCTACCTGGAGCTTACCCTAGGCCAGTATTCCAGCCTTGGACCTGGCGCCATCTTTGGCAACGTTGCGCCAATCATGCGGGGTGTCGGCTGGGGCTCAGTTATGATTGCTTTTCTCAGCGCCATATATTACAACATGATCATTGGCTGGGTTCTGATTTACTTGGTGGTGGCCTTCACTGGCATCTGGAGCCCACTCATGTGGGACGGCTGCAGAAACTACTGGAACACTGCAAGTTCGTTCGCTTGTGCGTCGTCGCCTTTGGCTCCACATAGGGTTGTCAACAAAAACTCCCGACGAGTTAATTTTTGTTTTTTAACCAGTTAAAAAACTAGGTGGTAGTTATTTAAATTTTTTAACAGATTTAAAAAACTCGGTTTCAGTTATTTAAGTTTTTTAAATTTCAAGCAATTAAAAAACTTGAGTAGTTTTTTAATAAAAACTAGTTTTTTAACTGGTATGGCAAAACTTGACCCAGAAATGTACTGTTGCGTCTTGTCAAATGTTCAGTACATAGTGTCAGGACACTGAATGGTACTCGGACGGTGCCAATAAGATCGAAATAGTACAGCATGTGCCATGAAATGCAAGATTTTAATAGCAGAAAATAGGCAGCCTGACCAAACTTCATTGTTAAATAACTAGTTAAAAAAACTAAAAATTAAATAACTAGTTTAAATAACTAGAGCTTAGTTATTTAAGTTTTTTAACTGATTTAAATAACTAGCCTCAAGTTATTTTTTGTTTTTTAATTAAAAAACTAAATTGAATTTAGTTATTTATTTAGAGTTTTTTAATCCTCCATTGTTAAAAAACTGAAGATTAGTTTTTTAGAGTTTTTAGTTTTTTAACTCGGAGTTTTTGTTGACAACCCTAGCTCCACACAAATTCATCGCCAAGCAAGGATTCTACAGTAACCGTGGTCGTCATTGTTCAGGATGCTACTCAAACAGGGATGTCGAGTACTGCGCCGAAACCAACAACTGGGAAGTGGAAGAAACTCATTTCTTCAACAAGACGTGCTACAACACGACAACGTGGACTGACGAAATCAAAGGCCTAGCCAATGAAACTTTGACGTACCCTCTGGCTCCCGCCGAAGAATTCTACAAGTTGGTAACAAACAGTGACAAATTTCCGCGGTTCTGAGTCTGACACTCTGAGTCACAATTCATGATGTTAATCGTTTTATTCAGCAACTGGGTGCTGGAGAAGAGTCCAGGCTTTCACGACATGGGACCGATTACATGGAAGCTATTCAGTTCATTGGCCGCCGCATGGGTTATCGTCTTCCTCTGTCTCTGCAAAGGCATCAAATCTTCTGGAAAAGTGGTGTACTTCACGGCCACCTTTCCCTATGTGATGTTGGTGGTGCTGGTCATACGAGGGGTGACCTTGCCTGGCTCGGAGATTGGACTGGAGTTCTACCTGAAACCTGACCTCATGAGACTGTTTGACATTCAAGTGAGTCAGTGGGATTGAGAGTAATGACAACATGTGAAGTGAATTTGCAGCAATTGTGCTACTGTTTTGGATGGGTGTTGAAAATTGAAATGGTACACACCTGCAACTGCAACTTCCTTCAGGTGTGGCGCTACGCGTCAACGCAAATTTTCTACTCGCTGGGACCAGCTTCAGGTGTCTTGCTCACACTTGCCAGCTACAATCGCTTCGAGAACAACTGCTTCCGCGACGCCGTCATCGTCTCGTTCACGTGAGAGCTACCTCACACTGTATGTGACGACCAGTTATCATGGTTGGCGCGGCAGCGCCAAACCATAATATGTTCCATGAAGGCCGCGCGCACCTTTTCCCATCGTCACGATGTTTGTTTCTCGGGCTGTACTAAACGGAAGTGGATGAAATTTGGCACACTAAAGGACTTTATCATAAATAGATTAAATTCCAAATTTGGTGAAAATCGGTATAGTGTAGCAAAAGT
>JASAMZ010012024.1:0-15774 GCA_030248115.1 Linhomoeus sp. GSCO2_2
ATGTTGTTGGTTGAGAGAATTATTGTTGTTGGATGGTAGAATGGCTGCTTTCCACACGCTGAATATTCAGAGAGGCACACACACGCATACGGACGATTTGCGCCCGGCCGAGGCCCAGGGTTGCCTCAATTTTAGTGTGGCAGTACCCTGGCGCGTAGGCTTAGCGCCGGGCGCGGAAATCAATAAACCGCAGATGGTACCGTATCCTTTCGATCAGAAGATGGAAGGGCGATAAAATTGAGTTGAGAACCTGGTTTTCGAAAGACGCTTTCAATGGCGCACATTTGCAGCACTGTAACAATCGAACGGCTATTCCGTCGAATGTAGCACACACTTGCCAGTTGCCACTAAGAGACTGCCTTTCAATAATCTATACAAACACTATTGTAACTCAAGACGCGCCATGCCAAAGCGCAATGGCAGTGGCACTAGCCTTGCCCGGTCTCGCGAAGCGTCGTCGTTTCTCCTTTCACCCTGTCGCCGCGCGCTCGCCCTCTTCGATTGTGTTGTTCGTTCCTTCGTTCGCTCGTTCTCGTTATAGTGGTGGCGCTCCGCAGAGAGAAGCTGTCCGTCCGTCCGTCCGTACGTGCGTGTGTGTGTGTGTGTCTGTGAAGTTGTAGGTTGTGTAGGGAGGTCGTGTCAACAGCATCGGTTAGTAGTTGTGGTTGGTTGTTCAGTCGACAGGGAAGGCAAGAAACCGACGACCGCCGACCAATCGAGGTTGATTCGTAGAGTGTTGGGAAGGGGAATTTCGGTGCGCAAGCGGCGAAGATGGGAAGGCCCGGTCGACCCAAGAAGGCGACGACGTCGGCGGCGTCTTCGTCGTCGCCGAAGGCGAAGCGCGGCAGGGGACGGCCGCCGAAGAAGGGCGCCGCCGCCTCGCCCGTAAGTTGAAGCGAGGTTGTGGCACACCCAAGTTTGACTGCACCCTTCCTGAAAGTTGACAGTGGAGCGAATGCTCTAACTGAACGCGCGTCGGCAAAGGCCACCTCCTGCTGACTACTGTACTCTGGCATCTACCTAGTGAGCAGTGAAGTACACTTGCCAACGTCTCATGCCGATTTCGACTGGATATCTGCCCTACAATCGCCTACAATCGGGCGCCACAATGTCTAGCTATCGTTAACCTCAACGCTTGTCTATAAAACTTGTGGGTGAAAGTAGTGCAGACTAGCGAGTAGCGAGCACATCAACCATACCCTTCAGAAACCCAAGAAGCTGAAGCTTCCCAAGAAGTACGTGCGCACTCCCAAGAAGGTCGACCCCGAAGACGCCATCGAGGACGAAAACGTATCGCGCGCGGAATTAACGACATTTTCAATTTCCCGCGCTACAGTACCAATCGCGCGTCCGCACAGATCCGTCAAATCGTGGACAAACGCATCGCCGACGACGGAACGGACGAATATCTGGTGAAACTCAAGAAGCGTACCCCCGAGACGGGCAACGTGTGGCAGGTGTGGATGAACGAGGATAAGCTGTGGAAATCGGGCGAGCTTATCCGCAAATTCGAGACTGTGAGTTCGTTATTGAGAGGGTTACGGTAGGTTATGCACAGGGTGAATGTGAGTGCTTTTGTCGCTTTCAGAGTATGCTGAAGACGGGGAAGCTGCCTCGCAAGTACGTCCAGAAGCCGAAACCGGTCCAGGCTGAGATCGTCCTGGAGGACGGCGATGTGAGCTTTTGATTTGATAGTTTTGTTTGAGTTCCGTGCTGTAACTCAGTATTGATTTGTCTTACATTAAAATTGACAACTTCGCGCTCAATTATTGCTGTACACTTGCGCAGAACAGAAGTGAGCTGGGCGCTCCTTCACTCTCCCTCCATGAGTACTTTGGTGTCGCCCAATGCTCGCCGCTTCAACCCAGTGCTACTTAGATAGACATTGAGCAAATTTTCAAATTGAAATCTCCTTTTACTGTGCGCGTCCACGCGTTCGGGCCGCCGACGTACGTAGGTGCAGGGTACACACTATCCATCATCACTTGAACTATAGTACTCTACTCATCTGGTTTACTCGCACAAACGAGCAACTAAGACGTACTTTTGCTGGACGCTATGTACTCACCTTGTTCAGATCCGGGAGATCGTGGGTAAGCGCGAGCTGAAGGCCAGCGGCACGGAGTACCTTGTGCGCTTCGCCCGCCGCACGCCCAACACGGGCAACGTCTGGAAGGGATGGGTCAGCGAGCAGATGCTCTGGAAGAGCGGAGAGCTCATCCGCGAGTTCGAGAGCGTGAGAAAACAATATTGGATTGTGTAAAATAGAGGAAAAATTGTTAGTTTGTGCACAATTGACAGAAGGGCATCAAGAAGGGCAAGCTGCCCAAGAGGGGCAAGCACCAGCCCAAGAAGATCGACATCGTGGGCGCGCTGGACGACGATGAGGTATACGGTAGTTGTTTGTCCTGCTTTTGTCTTGGAAAATAATTCGTTTGTCGTCGTTGTCTGTCGTCTTTCATTACGTAGTTGGATTGTGAGCGGTGGACAAATATTCAGGTGGACAAGTGCATTCGTCTTGTCCATGCGATGGACATAACGTAGTTGGGGAGTCTGTGACGGGTGGACAAACGTTATTGTCCAGCTGGACTAGGTACACTTGTCTTGTCCATACGAAGGAAACAATCGTTGTGAAGTACAGGGTGGACAAATGTGTGTGTCAGCTGGACAAATGCATTTGTCTTGTCCATGCGAGTGAAGTGCAGGGTGGACAAATGTTTGTGTCATCTGGACAAGTACACTTGCTTTGTCCATACGAAGGGAATAATCCTCAATGGCCGGGTTCAGGTGAAGGAGATCTCGGACAAGCGGACGGGGGAGGACGGCGACGCCGAGTACCTGGTCCACTTCCCCAAGCGCATGAAGAAGACGCAGAACAAGTGGAAGGCCTGGGTCTCGGAGAAGGACCTGTGGAAGTGCGGCGACATCATCCGAAAGTTCGAGAGCGCTTAGAAGCATTGAAGAAGGAAGGATCTTGATACGGAGCTCTGAGGGTGTTGACTTCTCTGTTTCTTTGTTTGTGTGGTCGTTTGTGTGTATCTCAGTTACCTGCACACCACCTAAATAAATAGTGACGATCGTAGCTGTTTCTGCAAGGCCAAGTACGGTAGCAGTCGCTTCAACCAATTCACACGTACTAGGAGTAACGATTCTTGCTGCGTCGTTGTGCGAGTGCAAATGTTTTGCGTGGCGTGATGGTGGTGTATTCTAACTCTACTTCTGTACGCGCAGAAATTCTAGCGTCGTGGCGCGACCGAGGTACGGTAGATTGTTTGTTGTCCTTGGTTAGGCCTCCTCTGTATCTTCCTCGAATGTGTGACGTATTCGGCTGCTATGCTGCGAGCTACGAGGCAATGTATACCGTTTTGTAAATCGGACAGCCGGAATCGTAAACATCACTCAATTTCGAAAGCAGTACCTCTAATCACTTCCCAACCATAGTCGCGCAACTCGTGCTCAAACAAAAGACGGCCGCTAGTGCAGGAGCCCCTGCATTCATGCGTCTTTCACGAAAGGGCACGGTTCTCGGAGAAGCATTACAGATGCCCAGAAACGGCTGCGTTCGTGCACGGCCTGCATACACGGCCCTATCGTGCGGGAGCCTCTGCACACGAAGAGGCTCCACTGTGGCACGCGAATAAATACAGGAAGCGGACTATTTTAGGACCGGTTTTCGCGGTCGTGTTGGGATGCGATCGAATTGTGATTGATGACGGCGAAATCTTCGGCAGACCTGCGCGCGCGCATACAGAGTCGAATGAAAGTGGAGCGCCCACATTTGCAGGTACTGTGTAACCCGAATACGTACACACCACAGTTCGCGCGCAGTCTGTGAAACCTAGCACGGTCCATTCTCGATGGGACAACCAAACGACATGGAGTGCGTGGAGTTCGCGACGATCGCCGCCCTGGACGTCGAAGTAAGCGGCGTCTACCACGACGACGCCGCCTTTCTCAACTTGTGTGGCGAGTACCCTTTAGAGGCGACGGCCCAACTGTGCTGGCGTCTGAGGAAAGGTGTGTATGGTGATGATTGATGACGATACTTGCGCTTTGTGGCATCGTTATGCAACGTAATGGACGACGAGCGGCTCGGAATTTCACTTGAAAGCTACGAAGAGATGACGCTGAAGTTCAGTAACATTCAGTGCCTAAAGTTGCTTGTGGAACCTACGCGATAGACACAGTACTGCTAACGACATATGGATGCAGAAAATCCTAATTACCTCGCGTCAGTCTTGTCGATTGTTCCTTGGTACAAATTGTACCTAACAATTTGTACCCCTAAATTGTTAACAATTTAGGAACAATAACAATTTGTTCCTCTGCTTCTAGGAACAAAACAATAACAACAGCAATCTAAAATGGCTCCAGAACAAAACAATTTGGAAACTAGTGGTGGCAATTTTCCAAAAATAAAACTAAGTAACTAAGTAAGTACTTAGTTTTTCAGAAAACTAAGTGAAACTAAGTAAGTAAATCATACTTACTTAGTTTCTGCCAAAACTAAGTAAGTACTCTAAAAATCTAAGTAAACTAAGTAAGTAAACTAAGTAAGCAAACTTAACAAAAATCATGGTGGAACTGGTCTTGCAAATGCTGGTGAATTGTTAACTCGACGCAAGTAGAGCCACAAAGGTATCTAAAACTGAGTTATTTAGCAATTTTGATATCATCAAACCTTCTCAACGTATGGAAGCCAAGACAAACCATCCAATATGCAAACGTGCAGCGCTGAAATTTGCTCCTCTGTCAAGAAATTTGTTCACTTAGTTTCTTACTTAGTTTTTATCAACTAAGTAAAACTGAGTAAGTATGAAAAAATACTTAGTAAATTTCGCAAAACTAAGTAAGTACGGTCCTGAAAAACTAAGCATGAGTATGAGTAAGTATACTCAGTTTTCCAAAAATAAAACTAAGTAAGAAACTAAGTACTCAGTTTCAAAATAACTAAGTAAAACTAAGTAAGTACTTACTTAGTTTTCGGCTGCCACCACTATTGGAAACTCCTAGATTGTACCTAAATTGTTCTGAATGTCGGCGGAAGTATGCAGTAATCCACAGCAGTCATGGAGCAAAATCATATCATTTGAGAGTGTTTCGTTATTCACGTCGCAATTCGCTTGATTTCATGGAAATTACCACTTAACGAACTTCTGCCCTACGGCACCCAATCTTCCTAGGAACAATTTAGGTACAATTGTTCCTAAATTGTTAACAAGAACAATTTGTCGAAATTCAAGTGGAACAAAACAATAACAAAACAATCTAGAAAAATGTGGTAGAACGACAAGACTGCCTCGCGTCGCAACCATTGTCAACAACGACAGAGCCTGATCCGACTGGGCCGCGTGTCGTGGAGTTGGCTTTGACGTGGCTGAACAGAAGGAAATTCGACGAATCTGCGGAAGCACAAAGGCAGCGATGTCTGAGTGGAGGGCAGGAGGCGGAAGAGCCGCCGTCGCTGAGAACCGGCTCCTTCGTCTGCCAGGTGGATCCACAGTTGGAGGGAGACCGACCTCGAGGCACGGGAAGGAACGGTGATCGGCTTATGGGTTCCTTAGCTACGCATATGCTACCATAGCGAGCAGTGTACAATCTATGATGCCGAATGTTGAGTTGAGTTAATGCGGTTTGAGTCAATTTGACTTTATATAAACGCTCGTTATAATTTCATTAACTCTATTAAATGAATTTGCCATTACTCTAGTTGAATTTGCTTCAATAGTTCAATTCAATCTAGTCTGACACTACACTTGCTTTCTATATACCGTAAATACTCTAATAAGCCCCCGGGGGGCTTATTTTTTCAACCCCCCTCTAGGGTGTACTATTGGAGGGGGGGGGCTTATTCGAGGGGGGGGCTTAATATTTCGACCCCTCTTCCGGAGACCCAAGGTACACAAAATGTACGTATGCCATACAGAATATACCTTCCAGGCACTGAATATCCTTAACATAGCATGTACTAAGGGTATATTTACTACATATAGTAGTTGTAGTAGTACTATAGTACAGTATACATGCATACAGTATGCCTTATAGTACACATACATGTACTATAGTACATAAGGTAGGGGGTACTATTGGAGGGGGGTTTTATTTTTTAAACCTCCCTCTAGGGGGGGGGGGTACTATTGGGTGGGGGGGGCTTATTCGAGGGGGGGGGCTTATTAGAGTATTTACGGTAATTCGTCTCGTCTTGAGTAATAATTGGTTTCATTTCCCTACCCAATTCTGTGAATCAAGAATTGAGCAAGAGAGACTTGGTCGACGAGCCCACTTTCGCCGACATGTGGAAGGCTTTCCTAAGCACCTTGGCGGCACTGAAGAAGCCGCTTTGTCTACTGGCGCACAACGGCGTCAAGCATGACCTCCGCATCTTGGGAGACGAAGTGAGGCGCGTCTTCGGCGACGACTATCCCAAGCTGCCGGCGGGAGTCTACTTCCTTGAGACCTTGACTGGATTCGAGAGATTGGACAGGTCATTTCTGGAAAGTGTTGCGGACAAACTAGAAGCCCTGCCAAAGACGAACCCAAGAGGGAACGCAGTGGGAGTTCACAGAGGTACCGCAATGCGCTGGATACGGTAGCTTCATTGGAAGCTAGATTATAACTTCGCGCACGAGCTGTAGCCGTTTTCAGACTTCCAAGACAACAAAGAAGTCGGCCGGCTCTACAGAGCCGCGAAAGAGAAGCGAGAGAGGAAGGCCGAAGAGCGGTACCGGCCGTACGGTTACCGCACTCCAGATAAGGCCACCACGGAAGGTGTTAGACGGGAAATTGGATGCTCGGACGACGCCAAGAGAAACCTGTTCGGGAATAACGATAGTGAAATGACAAGCCACGAGGCCATCACAAGCACTGGTCAACCTGAAGGTACCATGTAGGTACAGTACACCCATATTACTGTACAATTTGATAAACTTGCCGGTGTTCAGAAATGAGAACTAACGAACCAGGCCCACTCAATGGCATCGTCGACCACTGCAAGACGAGCTGGTCTATAGCTAAGCAAAGCCTTCTGGCCAAGCATTGCAGGTGCACTATTGTGTCAATTCGAGAGTGATTATCGCAAAGCAAAGTATCCAAAATCGTCTGGCATTCAGCCAAGACCGCGGCGTGTCCACCTGGGAGTGCCACCTGCAAATTCGGGAATCGTACAGCTTGGAAGCTCTCTACGAATCACTGTTCGGCCGGGCGCCGTCCCGAGGTCATAGAGCGGAGTTCGACTCCAAGCATCTGCTCGAGACGGCCGTCGCATTCGGACGGGACTTCTTTCTGCTGGCTTCAGTGGCTGCCGAACCGCTGCCGGGCCTGTCGTTAGAAGAGCTGTCGGCCAACATTCCAGAGGAAATCAGAGACTCGTACTCCCGTAGGTTGACGCAACAGAGTTAGAGGGAGTTGATTGTTAGAGGGTGGCGGTTGGTTGATACTTGGCACAAATGCTGTAGATCTATGTCTAAAGTTTTGTTGAGAGAAATTTCGGCAAAATCCGTTGAGTGGTGCATGCGTGGCACCCGATCGCGCGACCCCATTCTCAGCAAGCCGCCCGCATGCCTCTGGTAGTGGCGGGGCGCATCGTATCGCCATCTCTTGTCTGCCTAGCTGAAGGGTGCCAACCAATCACCGCATCACGCACGACAATGAAATTTGGCACAAATGTAGATCTGTCAAAGGTTTGGCCGCACCTTACAAAAGTTATTCAACGCATGGTGGCACGCATGCACCACTCGGCGCTGGTGGCGAATAGCGGTCCCATCAGATTCCGCCGGTCCCATCGAAAACGGCCGGTCCCATCAGAATCCGCCGGTCCCAAGGCCGCCCCACCGGTCCCAACGAAAGTTCACTGGGAGTGGCGAATACCGGTCCCAAGTCAGTGGAGAATACCGGTCCCATGAGTGGAGAATACCGGTCCCTTTAGTGGAGAATACCGGTCCCATGAAAGTTTCACTTTCCTACTGTCACAAGCGGCTTCGCGGATGAGTGGAGAATACCGGTCCCATGAGTGGAGAATACCGGTCCCATGAGTGGAGAATACCGGTCCCATGAAAGTTTTACTTTCCTACTGTCACAAGCGGCTTCGCGGATGAGTGGAGAATACCGGTCCCAAGTCAGTGAAGAATACCGGTCCCATGAGTGGAGAATACCGGTCCCTTTAGTGGAGAATACCGGTCCCTTTACTGGAGAATACCGGTCCCATGAAAGTTTCACTTTCCTACTGTCACAACCGGTCCCAACAGTGTCAATTAAGGTCTCTTTGGGAAGAAGGGACTGTTAGCACGTGTGGACGTCACTAGATTCTGGACTATCCAAGGCACAAACGATGCAACATCTGTATATGTTGCAGGCCATGGCCGTCTTCAGGCCATAGCCGTCTAGACGGCTCTGGCCTGGTCGATCAGGCCGTGGCCGTCTAGACGGCGTTGGCCTGATGCGTCAGGCCATGGCCGTCTTCTGCTCGACAAGACGGCCATGGCCTGATGGACCAGGCCGTAGCCGTCTTTAAGAGTGTCAGCTGTTACAAGCGTTTGCAGGGAAGGGGCACAGCAGTCCCATGAGTGGAGAATACCGGTCCCTTTAGTGGAGAATACCGGTCCCAACCGCGCGCAGAGACAATAGAGGTTCAAACGGGCCGAGATTTTCGGCCCGGCCCGGTCCGTCTGGGACCGTCGGCCCGCCCGGCCCGGCCCGGCCCGTTTTAAAACCCGCGTCGGCCCGCCCGGCCCGGCCCGTCGGAAAAATTTTCTGTGGTGGGAATTTGAAAAACTCGTGTTTTGATTGCCGATTGCGGCGAAATTTGGAGAGCATGAAGCCCATACATTTCTGTATGTATTTATTTCTGTATTTGCGCATGGGTATGTACTGTAGGTACATACATACATACAACGCGTCTCCTTCGGCGTGACAGCGTAAGCGCTACACATTTACGATCTCTGCCAAATTTCAACACAAGCTACAGAGCATATTGAGCTATAACGTGTGAAAATATCAATGCAACCGCTCTATCCCTGCCTGATCTACGCCACTTTGCGTTTAGTGGGACTACAATTTGAAAGCGAAACTCTGGTACAAGAGTTCAGTTTTGTGGGTCGGCCCGGCCCGGCCCGTTTTATTTTTTCGCGGCCCGGCCCGGCCCGGCCCGAATTTTTTTGAGTCCCAGCCCGCCCGGCCCGGCCCACGGGCCGGGCCGGGCTTCGGGCTCGGGCTCGGGCGCCCGTTTGAACAGCATCGCCGGTGAAAGCGTCAACAAGAAGAGGTTGATACGGCAATGTGGAGGAGTGATTTTGACTGACAACGTAAATTTGGTGTGTTTTAGAATCATATCACAGACTCCTATCACACTTCGACCACGTCTTGTAGACAATCGCCACTGCAGCACATTGTCTTCTTCATCACAATGGTGCAGTTGCAGAACCAAACGAAGTGACAATATTTGGAGGTTCAAGATATCGTAGCAGTGCAGAGCATAAGCTGGAGAGGGCATGGGGGTGGAGCTTGAAGCATGGACCTGAAGTTCAGCTGGACCCACTCGATATCCTCATTCATCCACTATTCAAACGTCAGGCCTGTAGCGTTGGTGTCACCTATCAATACGACATTGCCTTGATTGCACTCAAACAGACAATTAGATTTCGCAGAAATAAGTTTTCTGCAGCAGTTCTGCCGATTCTCACCTCATTGCAAGATTTACTGATCCCTCAAACCGATTATGACGTCTGCCTTGTGTATGGGTGGGGCAAAACAGCATCCTGCTCGCAGAGTAAGTGAACCGTAAACCATGCAATAAATTTGTAAGACTCAAGCACTTGTACATTTCAGAGTATCCTCAGCAGATGTACCGCGCAGATGTGTCTGTTGTCGATGCTGGGTACTGCCAAATGCGTCACATATTTTGGAACTGTCTTAACTACGACGGCTTCTTATGCGCGGCACACTTTAAGCGACGTGCATACTACAAGAAAGACGCTTGTGAAGGCGACTCTGGCGGACCTCTGGTTTGCCGCGTCCGCAGGCGTTCAAGGGTTTGCTTCATTCCATTGTCGCCGTTGCGTCCCCTTCCCTTCCCTTCTGTTTACGTTGTGTCTGTTCAGGGATATGGAAAGAAGTGGCGTTTAGCTGGCCTGGTCAGCTGGGGCGCTGGTTGTGCTCGAGTCAACAAGCCTGGAGTGTGTATGTCACAGGCCATGGCCGTCTTCAGGCCGTGGCCGTCTAGACGGCTTTGGCCTGGTCGATCAGGCCATGGCCGTCTTTTCGAGCAGAAGACGGCCGTGGCCTGATGCGTCAGGCCACAGCCGTCTAGACGGCCACGGCCGTCTTTTCCTTGCTCTGCTAGTTTCCGACATAGTATATTCCTTCCAATTCAGGCTATGCTTAGGCTCGCCCTGCGCCCACAATGCACAAGAGTCAGTCGGCGTCGCAGTCTGGCGGGTCGAAACTTAGGCTTAACGCGACCGGTGACCGACTTCAGGGCGCGCCCTGAAGTTGGTGGTCGCGCTAAGCCTCAGTTGAGACCCGCCAGGCGCGACGCCGGCCGAGTTTTAGTGCAAACTGCAAGTGGAATAAACACTCCTCCATCTACTTCACCTCCTGCTTAGGCCTGCTGTGCCCCTTCCCTGCAAACGCTTGTAACAGCTGACACTCTTAAAGACGGCTGCGGCCTGGTCCATCAGGCCATGGCCGTCTTGTCGAGCAGAAGACGGCCATGGCCTGACGCATCAGGCCAACGCCGTCTAGACGGCCACGGCCTGATCGACCAGGCCAGAGCCGTCTAGACGGCTATGGCCTGAAGACGGCCATGGCCTGCAACATTTCAGATGTTGCATCGTTTGTGCCTTGGATAGTCCAGAATCTAGTGACGTCCACACGTGCTAACAGTCCCTTCTTCCCAAAGAGACCTTAATTGACACTGTTGGGACCGGTTGTGACAGTAGGAAAGTGAAACTTTCATGGGACCGGTATTCTCCACTAAAGGGACCGGTATTCTCCACTAAAGGGACCGGTATTCTCCACTCATGGGACCGGTATTCTTCACTGACTTGGGACCGGTATTCTCCACTCATCCGCGAAGCCGCTTGTGACAGTAGGAAAGTAAAACTTTCATGGGACCGGTATTCTCCACTCATGGGACCGGTATTCTCCACTCATGGGACCGGTATTCTCCACTCATCCGCGAAGCCGCTTGTGACAGTAGGAAAGTGAAACTTTCATGGGACCGGTATTCTCCACTAAAGGGACCGGTATTCTCCACTCATGGGACCGGTATTCTCCACTGACTTGGGACCGGTATTCGCCACTCCCAGTGAACTTTCGTTGGGACCGGTGGGGCGGCCTTGGGACCGGCGGATTCTGATGGGACCGGCCGTTTTCGATGGGACCGGCGGAATCTGATGGGACCGCTATTCGCCACCAGCGCCCACCACTCAACGGAATTTGCCGAAATTTCTCTCAACAAAAGCTTAGACATAGACCTACATTTGTGCCAAATTTCATTCATTTTGGTTGCACCTTACAAAAGTTATTCAAAAACAAAATGTTGTCACCTAAAACCCTGTACATTGGGTAGGTAGACGTGAACGATCCACCAAAATGTATTGGGCCGGCCAATGAATTGGTACACACTGCATATTTTGCTCCGGGATTCAGCGTTACACTGCTAAGGCGCTGTGCAATGTACACTGAACTCTTGCTACTTCCACCGTTTCGTCTTCCTTGGATAGTTCGATTCCACTGTCGGCGTTAGTTTGGCGGAATATGAACATCCTTTACTTTACGTTCCTAGAGCGCAGCGTGTGCTGTGCCATTTCGCATGCAACTGTGAATTGGTTTCGAGGAAGTCCGACTTGTTGGCGGTGAAAGAGCGCAGCATCTTCTAAAGACGGTGCATCGACGGCGTAAGCTCGATGATTGCTTTCGTCTCGTCGGTTTCCTTTGCCATCCAGCAGGCGGCGCAACAGTCTGCGTCGGCGGCTCCCGCTCGCTCTTGGCGTGAGGCCATCCCGCCTCGTTTCTGGCGCGCCGCACGCTGATTGGCTGTCGGAGGCTCGTTTCGCAGACAGTAGGTTTTCTCGGCCGCATAAAGCGCTATGTGTTGTAGCAGCAAATTCACTTCCACTGCTCTCTGAATTTCGTCTATCGTTCGCAGAAGAACAAGCAAGTCATCCAGCCATCATGTCCGGACGCGGCAAGGGAGGCAAAGGACTCGGGAAGGGCGGAGCCAAGCGCCACAGGAAGATCTTGCGCGACAACATCCAGGGCATCACCAAGCCGGCCATCCGCCGTCTGGCCCGCAGAGGAGGCGTCAAGCGCATCAGCGGCCTCATCTACGAGGAGACCCGCGGTGTGCTGAAGGTCTTCCTGGAGAACGTCATCCGGGACGCCGTCACCTACTGCGAGCACGCCAAGAGGAAGACCGTCACGGCGCTCGACGTGGTGTATGCCCTCAAGCGCCAAGGCCGCACCCTCTACGGCTTCGGAGGCTAGAAGATCCAAGCCTCGGCAACAAGCGAACACCCCCCCCCACCCCCCAACCCAACGGCCCTCTTCAGGGCCACCCCCTCTTTGAACGTGACCGCATATTTTGCACAGTTTCAAGTTGCGAGTGGTAACAGTCTAGTGCTTCGCGTAGTGGTTCTCGAATGCTAACGAAGCTGTGCTGTCACATTTGGCAGCAGTGGAGAATCGATGATGACATGTAAGCTAATTGAAGCCCGCTAACCGCCGTTTATACTACCGAATTCTAAACACAACCGCGATTGCAGTCTACAATTTTGCACCCATGTTACAACCTTGGTGTACTCACTGCAACGATTTACGCCTTCGAAGGTGTGTCCGCCCCCTACGACCCGGTCGACTAATCGGTTAACAACAATCGGCGTTCAGTGAGCCAGAGCTATGCAAACGACGTAAACCAACAAGCTTCACAGAATGAACCGTGAGCACGAACAGTCCAAGCGCACTCGTTTCGGCTTTTTGATTCTGCAACCCATAAGCCTAACATCGCTCTCGCTTTGTATCGTTAAGTATCGTATCGATCGATATTCGATATCGATATTGTATCGTATCGATCGAAACAGCCAGTTGCACTTTGGCAAGGCAGTGTTGTCGTATTCGCTAAGATTCGATCATACGGAGATTCAAACCATCGCCGTCCGCGTTGTTTACGCAAGTCTGTTTTGGACCTTCGCCAACGCGCCACAATTCCGGCGCGAATTGTTTGTTTGGGCGTCAGTGACAGGCTACTATGACGTCTATGAAGGCAGCTGTAAAAGCGCACGTCCCATAGACAACGGAATGAAGCGCGCAAATCGTCTCTGCCGCCCAGAGACGCCTACAAGGCAGAGCTCTGAGGGGAAGAACGACACTCACTCGCTCTCTCCAGATCTTGAAATCGTCTCATCCGCTGAAGAAATCTGAACGAAAATGGCCGGAGGAAAGGGAGGCAAGGCGAAGGCCAAAGCCAAGTCGCGATCGAGCCGCGCCGGACTGCAGTTCCCCGTCGGCAGAATCCACCGTCTGCTGCGCAAGGGCAACTACTCGGAGCGCGTCGGTGCCGGAGCGCCGGTCTACCTGGCCGCCGTTCTGGAGTACCTGGCCGCTGAGGTGCTCGAGCTGGCCGGCAACGCCGCCCGCGACAACAAGAAGACCCGAATCAACCCCCGCCACCTGCAGTTGGCCATCCGCAACGACGAGGAGCTGAACAAGCTGCTCCACGGCGTCACCATCGCCCAGGGCGGAGTCCTGCCCAACATCCAGGCGGTCCTTCTGCCCAAGAAGACCGGCGAGAAGAAGAGCAGCAAGTAGACCATCGGCTGCTGACAAACCCCCCCCCCCCCAACCCAACGGCCCTCTTCAGGGCCACCCCATTTGCGAACGTGAATTTTCAATTGTGTAGTCGTTTTGCCGGTGGCACGTTAACGAATGACGCAAGTTAGTTGCGTAGTCTTCCGTAGAGCTCGCTCATAGCCCGACCGAGTCGACACGTCATTGGACAAGATTAGTAGACGGGGGCAGAGCCCCTCGGGGCACTCCTCCCCTCTTTCAGAAGAATTTTGGGAGTTGAATCATGCTGCCCATTGATCAACGAGACATGTCAGTGAGGCTTACTGGCTATTCTGATCGCAAAATTAATAGCAAATTTGGAATTGTGACCCTCCAATATCCCACATTTGACATACAACGCACCTAGCTTCAGCTGAACTGACACAACCAGGTTTTCCATTTGAGGGCACGCATGTGGCATGCAAATTCTTCAAAAATGGTTCCACACATCTCAAAACGACAGGACAACGTCAAATTCGCGATCAGCGTCCCCGAAAAGCCGGAATCGAGTACTTACACGGTAGGTGCCCCGGACAAATCCGACAGCCAAAATTTTGAATTCGAATTTCCCGCCAAAATACGCCTCGGGCGAAAAAAGTGCTTATAACAAAAAACAACGTATCTTTTGATGCTTTATCACGTGAAAGTCCAACTGACACCGAAATATCTCAACTGGCCCCATTTTGCACCGAAATACCGAAAAACAACGCAAAAAATTAAATTTTGCCTACAAATGGCCCTACCCAAATCTGTGCTTCTGCCACAGTGAAGACATTTAAAGGTGCCACAAACTCGACAAACATCAGCGCAATCGATCATCACAGCAAGAAATGGGAAACGCTAGACTTTTGAATTTCGACCTAAAAATCGATTTTTTTAAATTTTCACCCCAAATTCGGCCATTTAGAGAGAAACGACCTACTACAGAGTTGAAGAGCTCGTCGAGCTCTATCGAATGGTGTTTGCCCCGTCTCGGTCCGAATACACTACCACGAATTACACCTGCCCGAAGTTTTACCCGGAAACCCGGGAGTCAACTTTGAGGTGAATTTCTCACTGGGTCCCGCTTCTTAGCCCACTATATAAAACGATTCCGGGTAGAGCTATCCAAGTTGTTGTCTCACGCCAAATGTCTTACATCTGCATTCCAAAACAAAAAAATTACAAGCGGGACTCTGAACCCTACTTTTGGGTCGAAAAACCCGGTTTTTGCTACCCGGCCGGGGCAGGCCCGGACCCAGCCCGACGAAACCACGCGATTCGGGTAGCCCAATTTCTTTTACATATTTGGCCCAAAGCTCGTCTCGCTCCGTTCTACCGGAACACTATTCTAAGCATCCAAAGTTCGCCGGAGGCCAAAAAACCGGGTTTTTGGCAACTTGCCAAAAATCGGGTCCCGGACGGAAGTTGGGACCCTGTATCCACCCTGCGCCATCCAGAGACCTATCGAATAAAAAAAAATTCGCCCCGATCGGCCAACTCTAGCCCGATTTATGAGCGTTTGAATTTACACAGAATCCTCACCATCACTATAGCACTCCTCCCTTTTGGAGGGGAGGAGTGCCAAAAAGTCTCGGCGGGCTCTTCGATACGCATTGCGCAGTACAAAATTTACAATTTGTGAAACGCGCCGTGACCGTGGACATTTCGCTAATATTGAAATGGCGCTAACTGTTCATATAACATAGAGGAACTTTCGATAGGTCTCGTATCACTGTTCACCCGTGGCCGAAACGTTACAAATTGAATTGCGCGAATTACGCCGCTAATTACGGTAAATTCGAAAGCTCGACGAGTTCTTTCGTGCGATGTGCAACATTTCCGGAATAGTAAAACGCGTACTACGCACCAAATGGCTGAATCGTTCGCACTGCGTAGCGACGCATCGAGCGCAGAACTAGTGCCAAAGTGATGTGGCGATTTATAATGGAAAGTAAATGTCGATATGACGTA
>JASAMZ010012028.1:0-49159 GCA_030248115.1 Linhomoeus sp. GSCO2_2
ATATCCACGCGAACACTGCTCTCAGCATAGAGATCTTTGAGGTTTGTGACTTGTGTTTGTAATCTACCAATATTTTACCAACAGAGTGTACTTTCAGAACAGTGACTTTGCACTCTTTCGCAAGGAGGATGTACCTCCACTAAAGATGCAGCTAGCAGACTGTCGTCTCAGCATCAACTATGCTGTAATGAAAATGTCCATTCCCAAGACGCTCAAGCAAGAAATACCATTCGAAAGTATGTGATTATGCGCTGGGCACCATTGACAAAAGACAACTTGTGTTATTAAGGCCGAGAAATTGTTAGCTGGGCAGCCAAGAAAGACCATACCGAAAGCTCAAGTGGCAGTATTCACCTGCCAAATGAACCAAATAGAGCTATCGTCTTCTTCACACCAAGTGATTTGGATGACCCACTGAAGAATCCATTTGAACTTCTGCGTGAGTGCTTTATGCTTAATTGACAATATACATTGTATTTGCTGATGACAACAATGCCACTTTTCAGCCTACGGATGCACTGAAGTGGTTGTTAGCATGAATGGCAAAAACTATCCACTCCTAATTGACACTGACAAGAAGTATGGAGTTAACGCCTACAATGCTGCGATACATGCATTGGCACCTAAGATTGGCCAGTTTGCCATAAAGGACCGAAATGTGATGAATGATGGACTATTTGTGGCCTGCATCGATCTCACCAGAAGTAATCCTTCACATGAGTTACAGTAACCTCTTTCTCTGTACAAGACCTAGATTGTTTTAGGTGGACGGTTTGGCCTAACCGACCTTGATGTGCAGTCTGTAAAGAGTCCTACCATTATCACGGTCACTACTCGTCATGGCATAAAACTGACACAAGACATACTGGTTAATGTGCTGTTTATAAGTTCTGCCAAGCTGAATTCTACAAACGAAGATATTGAAATTGAATACCTGTGATAACTATGATTGTACCACGTTCCCAGCTGCTGTTGAAATGTAACTCGGTTGCTGTGGTGTTGGGAGCTACTCGTTCGGTTTGATAATTTGTCATTTTGGTTGCCATCTTTCCGGTGTAAAAATTAGCATTTTTGCAGGGCAAAACTACATTTCTGACAGACCTCATCAAAGACACAAGCAATTACATAGACTATGAACCAGATCGCATTGTATGGCTGTACAAGTACAGAGAACCATTTATGGAAAGGATGCCAAATGTAGAGTTTCTTGAGTGGAGTAATGACATGAGCAGAGCAAATTTGCTGGCAGATCATCTGGAGGCGTTGTTAAAAGAAACAAAGGATGACAAAAAGCTCATTGTCTTGGATGATATGCAAATTGTATTGTTTTTGAGTTTGAAATTCTTGTTGCACAAATCGTTTACTGCAGCCGTTTTTGATTTAGGACCTCGAAAAGAACGCTGAGAACGTGAGGATTGCATCTTGCCTTGCCAACCATTCAAACGCTTTAATATTTCTCGTATGGTATTACCAAAAAGTTGCATAATTCTGACGCAGGGTCTTGCAACGACTACTCTATTTGCAGACTGCACAGAATATCTACTCTTCTGGTATATTTCGACACATTCTTCGCCAAGCCAGTTACATTCTTGTGGCAAATAGTCCCCGACTGAGCTCCTCTTTGCGCACGTTGTCTTCGCAAACCTTTGGGCAAGCCAGTTTCATTCCATCCGTCGTCTCAGGACTTCAACGTTTTGAGGTGAAATTCACCAAACACTGTACAATATAATGTGAAGACACAGGCCTATTTTAGGTTCTTCTGATCGACCTTGATGGTGGTACTGAGAAAGAACTTCGTGTGCGAACTGTAAATAGAGATCCTGAACAAGTGAAGATCTTTCAACCATAATGCCTCAGCTGTACAAGCTTGTTCCAGTGACTGATGACTCGAACACCTCCGAAGAGGACACCTACATACCAACTGACTCAGTTGTTGCCTCTCCAACTACCTACTAACGCTGATGTACATACTACTTTGCCTAATGTACAAACCTCATCTGATGTGACGCCGGATGCTGGCTTACCTACTTCGCCTCATGCACCCAACTGGTTGGTGGAGGGAATTGAGCCTAACCTTCTGGAGAAGGCTACCACTATATGGAATGCCATCAAAAATCATGTGCGCGTTGACGATGAAGGAATCGTACATTACAACAGTCCTCCCATGTTGGGATCAAGTGCCTTGACTCTAATTCGTTGGTTGTTAGGAAATGAGAATGGAGCGCGACCATTTGACGCATTGCGCATGCTCAGAATTGTTATGCGTGTTCCAGCAGCTGCTTTGCTAGTTGATAAAGTAAAGAAGCGCTTGTTCTCTCCTCTGATATCGTAATAAATCGCGTATCATTCAGTTTGTAAATCGTTTGCCATTTCGAAACAATTTTGATGGTCTCCCTCTTTTCTTTGCCGCAATCGGCACCTTGTATAGTCGTCGTTGTAGTCCACTTATCTTCTTCGTGTTGATCATATGTACTCTTGTTTGGTCACAAGTTTGGCACAGTGGATGAGTGGCTATACGGAAGTGACCAGCAGCCTCGGTTCCAGCAAACTGTTGCATCTAAACAGTTGAATCTAAGCAAACTGAAGCATGAATACACTACACTTATCACTGTTGGTAACTGAAACAACTAACCGCACTATTCAGGCGGCTTAGTGGTGCACAAGAGAAGCAGTCGAGGCAAGACAATTGTGGCAAGTCTCCGTAGAATAGACAAGAGCCTCCAGTGGACAAATTCTTTGCAATCCAAGTGGCGCATTCATCGCTTAGGTGATTATCAGCTTCCTCATAGAGCAACTCAACGAAACATGCATCGACTCTGTTCTCCAGATCATCCACTGAATGGAACTCAACGTTCTTGACAGTTGCCGTAGGTACTTCGCTTCGAAAGAGATAGATGTCAATCTTTCGGTCAGGCATATAACTGGGGACGATTCTTTCGCATAGACCAAAGACTGGGGTATCCCCAGTTTTGCGCAATTTTGAAGGGAAGTCAACAATTGTGATTGATTCCTGTTTTATGGGTATATCTCTTATAGCTTCATCAATTAAGAAGTTGTAGGTCATTGAGGGGTAGCCAGACCTACTAACATAGTAGGTACGTTCTTCAGACTGGTAACTGTTCAAAATTGACTTCATGGTGAATGCAAAATGAAGCAATAGTGGTGTAGCTCAACATATATGTACTGAAATTTATGTCCTACGTGGAAAGATCTTTGAACGAGATGTCCAATAGTCGAAAAATTGCACTGTTGCACTACCTTGTATTATACGGATCCGAAACTGTCTGCGATGACGTCATTCCAGCCCATCCGCGACGCGCGCTCGGACGCGTTAGAACGTGCTCGCGCTCGGGGAAGGGCGCACGTCGTTAGGCGGGCGAGATCAAGATTGCCTCCCGTCCATACTACCGTATCGATTTCGAAAAACGTCACGGCACCAATATGTATGCAGCAATACCTTGCAACATTGAATTTGCATACTGTACAGGTTGGCGCATTTGCGAAAAATTTCGCAAACACACAGGTGGGTTACGGTATTTGGCGCGCATTCGAAATGGACGCGCGGCAAGAATTCAAAATGGCGCCTTTTCGAAGGGGTACTGTAGGCGCGCTTCAACACGGGAAGCACTAACGATCAAGATTGCGCGCGCGCGACGGAGCCCCGGTCCTTCTCAATACCGTATCGATTTCAAACAACGTCGCGTCGCGAAGCACCCAATAATACGCTGTAAATGGCGCGAATTCCAAAATGGCGTAATTTCGAAGGGGTTACTGTAGTAGGCGCGCTTCAACGCGGGGGCGACCTGCACCTAGCATAGGGAGTTTAACGTTATGTTCTATACTTGAATCGTACACTAGAGGCGACCTGCACCTAGCATAGGGATTTTAACGTTATGTGCTATACTTGCCATAAAAAAAACCGGATTGGCGATGTTCCATGGTCGAATCCTTCTTCTTTGTACCTGGGAACAAATTGTACCTACAGTAGCAATTTGTACAACTAAGTTGTTAACAATGGAGGGACAATAACAAAATTGTTCCTCACCTGCCGGGAACAAAACAATAACAATTTAAACTTCAATTTGCTCACGAACAAAGCTATTTAGTGCTGCTTAAATTGTACCTAAATTGTTCCAAAAACCAGCGAATGTACACGCGCACGCACCAATTGTAGGTAGCAAATCAGTTGTATCTTAGTAACATTTTAGCAACAACGTAGAAACAAGTCGTGCTCTCGTTGCGACTCTTTTGATTTCTGTTCTTCATACTCATTCACCTCAGGAACAATTTAGGTACAATTTTCCTAAATTGTTAACAATGACAATTAGTCTGGAACCGGCTAGAACAATAACAAAACAATTTAGAGATTTGGGCAGAGGAACAAAACAATAACAAAACAATTTAGAAAGTAGTGGTACAACGACAAGATTGCATTCCTATGACGGTAGTCCTATTCTATCATCCTATCAAGTATGAAATCATAGCATTCCTATTACGACAGTTCTATCTTAGCCTATCAAGTATCAAAGCACAACAGTCCTATCCTATCCTATAGAATTTACGTTATCTAAGCGTGGCCCACGGCGAACCCCACCAAACTTGCCAACACAGGCACCCTTATGAAATAGTGCCGAATGCAACTGATTATACGAAATGAATCTTATTTGCAGAAAAACGAAAACTTCACAACAATAACTATTCACGGCGCGAATTGCTCCTTGTACCAAAGCGTGCACGCTGCGGACAAAGATTGCACAATTAAGAACGGCGAATGTCAAGAAGGCAACGTGCAAGGGATAAGGATTGACGCGATGTTCGCCAACCCAGCGTAAGTTTTCTTTTCGAGGCTATCACGCAAGTAATATGCTAGGGGCTCACGGAGTTCCAACTCCGTCTCTGTTGTTGCGCTGAGGATTTCGGTAAAGGTTTGTTCTGTGAGAAGTTACTCAAGATCCTTCCATTAGTAGCTCTGTTGGCCACAAGTCAGTCACTTTTCAAATAACACACCACTTCAGTGAAACCGCTGATGTGCATTTGACACATCAAGGGCAAGCGAACGCATGCGACCGTGAATAATGCGTTCAAATACTTATTTTGCATTGTCAGCAGGTTTTACGAGCCATTCGAAGGTTTAATGTACCGGTCAGAGCCAACGCTACACATGGCGACCCGGGCCACCACTTGAGTCTCAGTCCCTGAGGCGCAGCCTTGCCTAGTCAGGCGCAACGAGTGATTTTGACGCGACCTCATTCTGCGCAAAATACCAGTCCCTTGCATTTGGTAAAGCAAGACAGTGACACATGGGGCTTGGATCGCCTTCAGTCGCTTGGGGACCTGGGTCGCCGACCCGGGCCAAAGCTGCCCGGGATATAGCGTTGGCTCTGACCGGTGTATTTTCATTAATGGTACAGTTGTGTAGCGCAAAACAACAGTTTCACGCATTTCAGCCACCACTGGACAGAAGATTATGCAAAGCGATGTAATTATAGTGAAGAGGAAGGGGGCAGCAAAGGGAAAGAATCATGCGATGTGGATTACATTCGGCCGGCGCACATCTGGGCAGAATCAAATCACACCTCACATAAAATTTTCACCAAGCTGGTAAGCGATTGCTACCACACTTCAGATATCAGATTGCTCCTTTCTAGCAAACACTGTCTAAGATGTCTCTATCAAAGGAAGAGTTGAGTAACTAGAGTATTAAAATGTGTCATGTGGACTGGAGGGTTTAATGCAAACAGGTTTTAGTGCAAAATAGTGCCACTGAGGAACCGTTAATTAATATTCCACGAGTTATTTTGCACAACTGTAGTTCCTGCAATTTTCTGTACGTCAATCCATTCTACGTTTGTGCTATTCTAGGCATTTCGCTGGTACCATACGGATGACTATGAGGACAGACATTCGTGCCCTGCGGCACAAACCTGCAAGTTGACGCAGCAGGCAAACGTTGCCTACATGTATAAAGGAAACATATCTTTTGCCGACTACTTGGTCTTTACAGCCGATGATTCATATGCGTGTTGCAGGGCTTGTTATGCCCATCAGCCCTGTGCTGTTTTCACCTGGTGCGTTTGACAACTAATGTGCGAGTAACTTCGGCAAAACTCCCGGAGAAATGCTCAACTTTTTTCGCCCGCCCTCAGGCGGGCGACACCATACGAGAGGTCGGCGTGCGTGCGTGCGTGCGTGCGTGCGTGCGTGCGTGCGTGCGTGCGTCCGTCCGTGCGTCACGCTCTCAGATCTCGACGTTGGAAAGTCGTAGAGAGAGACCATCTTGGGCTCTACGGATAGGTCTCGACTCACTGATCATTAGTCATAACCGGTGTCGAGACTCAAAAATTTGAATTTCGCGAGTTACAGTAACCTGAAGGTCGAAAACGCAAAACGGCTCTAACTCACTCGTCTTACGTCGTAGAGTGGCAATCGACACGTCAGATGAAAGCTCTCGACGCGCCCATTCACGTGGCAGTAAAAATGTTCTAAATTACGCAAACACGCACCGCTGAAAACGCCATTCTCGGGATTTTGACACTAAGATCGCTCTAACTCGCTCAACTTGCGTCGTAGAGAGACGATCTCGAGCTTTTTGGATAGCTCCCGACTCACTGATCATTTGTTCTCCAATCGGTCGAAATTCAAAAGTTTGAATTTTGCGAGTTACAGTAACTCGAAGGTGCAAAAGCACAAAACGGCTCTAACTCGCTCGTCTTACGTCGTAGAGCGGCAATCGACACGCCAGGTGAAAGCTCTCGACGTGCTCTTTCACGCGGCTGCAAAACTTTGTTCAATTACGCAAACACGCACCGCTGAAACGCCATTATCGGGATTTTGACGCTTAGATCGCTCTAACTCGCTCAACTTGCGTCGTAGAGAGACGATCTCGAGCTTTTTGGACAGCTCCCGACTCACTGATCGTTTGTTCTCTCATTGGTGGAAATTCAAAGGTTGGAATTTCGTGAGTTACAGTAACTCGAAGGTGCAAAAGCACAAACGGCTCTAACTCGCTCGTCTTACGTCGTAGAGTGGCAATCGACACGCCAGGTGAAAGCTCTCGACGTGTTCTTTCATGCGGCTACACAACTTTGTTCAATTACGCAAACACGCACCGCATAAAACGCCATTCTCGCGATTTTAACGCTAAGATCGCTCTTTGCTACATGCAGAAGTGCGACACGGTTTGATTGCTCGTAGTGCGCTCTTTTGTGCTCTGTCAATTGTTTGCCAAAACTTTTACAAGTTTTTGTCACTTTTTTAAAAGCGTTGCTTGAAAGAGGGATGTTCTTGCTCTAAAAGCCAAATCGCGGGCGAAATCAATATTGCTAATGCAATACCCTCTTGCGAAGCGGGGGCTCATGAAGCGGAGCATGCGGGCGATGAACTCTCGCACTCTCTGCAGAAAGAACGCAACTCTTTGCAATGTCAGTCAGAATACAAACTCAACTTTTTAATACCGGAGCTTGTTTCGCTCGCCCTCAGGCGGGCGAGACTATACGAGAGCTCGCGTGCGTGCGTGCGTACGTACGTGCGTGCGTGCGTGCGTAACGCTCCCAGATCTCGGCGTTGGAAAGTCGTAGAGCGGAGATCTTGTGCTCTACGGATAGGTCTCGACTCAGTGATCATTCCGCTAAGAGGTTTCGAAATTCAAAAGTTTGAATTGCGCGCGCTACAGTAACCCGAAAGTCAAAACGCAAAACGGCCCTAGCTCGCTCGTGTTACGTCGTAGAGCGGCAATCGACACGTCAGGTGAAAGCTCTCGACGTGTTCTTTCATGCGTCTGCAAAAGTTTTTTCAATTACGCAAACACGCACCGCGGGAAACGCCATTCTCGGCATTTTGACGCGAAATTGGAATGTGTCAATCTGCGCAAAGAGACGATCCCCAGCTTTTTGATAGCTCCAACACTATCATTGTCCCCCATGCGCAACCAAAAGTTTCCGCAGTACAGAATCAAGGGCAAGCACAAAACCCCCCGCATTACTCGTAGAGGCAAGCACACCAGAAGCCTCGACTCTTTCATGCTCTGCAAAAGCTCCGCAGCCGCTCGAAACGCCACCAATCGCTCTAACGCGCTCAACTTGCGTTGTAGAGAGACGATCTCGAGCTTTTTGGATAGCTCCCAACTAACTGATCATTTGTTCCCCCATTGGTCGCAACTCAAAGTTTGAATTTCGCGAGTTACAGTAACTGAAGGTGCAAAAGCACAAAACGGCTCTAACCGCTCGGATGGTTGAGAAGCGCCATTGCGTTGTTAGGTACTGTGGAGGCGTCAGGCGTTCCCCTGTGTGGGGATTGAGTTCCTTGATTGGTTGAAGTGCTGTTGAGAAAGCGGCGTTGTCTATTTGCGCAAACGGAGAGAAGTTGACAAAGGAGAGACGCAGCCTGTAGCGAGGCTCGGCAGCCACTCGTCAGTAGCTTATAGCAACACATGCTGTGAAGGTGACCTAATGTGGCTCATAGGTCCTGGAAATGAACCGCAATTCGACACACGCAACACTAAACATTCATGATGTGACGTTCTTCACTGCGCGGTTAAGACAGCACAGAGATTATTTCACCAGACGTTTCGCCGACAACGCCGTCGGCATTTTCAATGGCACTACCCTGAAGCAGAAAGCAGTCTGACTACAAGAAGTTGCAGATCAGTGAAGCTGCTCTCATTCTGGCCAATCGCGACAGACTGGTGAATGGGAATGTAGGGTCAACTGACGTAAGCCGCGCGTGGAGTGTGATAGCGCCCATGCTTAAGTAGTGTCGTTGTTCTGTGACATACTGCCGCCAGTGTTCTGCTTCAGGGTAGTGCCATTGAAAATGCCGACGGCGTTGTCGGCGAAACGTCTGGTGAAATAATCTCTGTGCTGTCTTAACCGCGCAGTGAAGAACGTCACATCATGATTGACACCAGCAGCAGCAGTGAGAGTGTCAGCTTCAAACAAGAATTACAAAAACATTCGTTGCAGTTTTCGGTGCCGGTTGCAATAGTTTGAGCAACGACAAGAGAGTTGTACCATTGCGCAGACGTTAACTACTGATCGCAGAAACGGTAGTCGTTCTTGCCTAAAACGAAGCGGAAGAGAAGATGGCCAAGAAGAATGGTCGCAAGGTCGGCTTGAAGGGGACGCTCAAGCGGATCTTCAGCAGCAAGAGCAAGAAGCCAGAGCTGCCGTCGGAGAAAACGTGGCAAGGGGGGAGACGACGAAGTCCCGAGTGTTCCCGCTCCGTCTCCAGCGGCCGTCGCGTCGGGTCGTCTCCGAAAACGCCGCCAACGCTTGAGCCGGACTCGGAAAGCGGTGGGACGAACACCTACACCGTCTGGCCGAAGATCAGCTCCACGGCGAAGACCCTGAGACAAATGGCTGGAGACCTGGAACAGATCAGCGGCCGGATCGCCACGTTGGAAGAGGCGTTGCGCCGGTCGGCCGATAGCAGTCGCGACGTCGGCAGCGCGGCGCAGTCATCGTACCTCCTGTCGGCGGCGACGATCGATGGAAACGCCGCCCAGCAGGCGACGTCGTCCTGCAGCCTCATGTCGGGACCGACTCCGTTCCTCCGTCTGGTCGAAGACGACAGCGACTCGACACCGACGGAGAACGCCACCAGAGAACTCGAAGAAGAATCGTCGCCAGTCTCGTGCGATCTGTGCCGACAAAGGGAAGCGAAAGCGGCGGCGGCGCCGGCTGCCAAGGAGCGGCTGCCGAGGTCGGCGAAGGCTGAGTTGGACTGGGTGTGCGACAAGATTGACGAGCTCGTCTCCTGCCTGAAGAAGCAGAGCGACCGGCTCTACTTCGCCCAGTCGACAGTCGAAGTGGAGTTGCCGCCTTGGGCCCACTGCTACCGCGACCAGGCCCACCGACGCCTGTTCTTTGTTCTCGACGACGACGAATACGACAAGAAAGAGCCGAGCGGCGCCACGACTGAGCGCCTACTGCAGAGGATGCCGCTACTACCGTCGAGCAGGGACGCTAACACGCACGATGGCGGAGACGGCTTGCAGTTCGTGGATGAGGCGCAGGCGCTGGTCAAGCAGACGTTGGAGAGCCTCCAGCAAAGAGCAGCCGACGACAAGCGTTGCTTCGTCGAGATGCTCCGACTACTGGCCAACGTCGACGATGGCCACGGGTCCAAGGGGGAAGCGGGCGGCAGCCACCGCTAGAAGGCCGAAGAAGAGTGAAGACGGACAAGTTGTGATCTCCGGCGCTCCACTTGATGTTTCCTCTTGTGACCGATTGCTACACTAGCGCTGTGATGTGATGGCTGTCTATCGGTTCTGGAACTAACGCCGCTATATTGGCATGTCTATGTTGCTCTGCCCTTCAATCCAAGCCGTAGACAGCAACACTTACTCGTTTCGGCGTGTGCATTAGGTACTTAAAACGCATAATATGTACTTATTGTAATGGAAAGTCCTAGGTATCATTGTATCACATTAAGAATGCTGGATGACTACGGTAGCTCTCAGGTCATGGTCATGTAGCTTGTGTGTACGTTTTGGACGGCCCCGCGCCCTTAGCGCCAGCGGGCTCGGCAAGCACAGGTCGTTGAGCGAGTCAGTAGCGAGCTAGCAACGGCGGCAGCCCTTCCACACGAGCAAGACGTCGCGTGTAATTGGCGCAGCGGACTATCTATGGAGCGGCAGTTCCGCCGACGACCGAGAAATAATGACGGAGAGCCGGTCGGTTCTTCCTGCGGAAAGGCGCCGGCTAGCGAGCGGGCGTGTGGCGCGCAACTCGCCCTGCTTCGGCGAATAATTGGCCGGTTCTCGCGCCGTCGCTTGGAACCATCTATCAAGCGGCTTCCCTTCACCCTTCCTTCTCCTCGCTTGCTTCGTTCGCCGGCGAGGTGGTACAGTAGCTGGCGGCCCTTCGCCCCCGCGGCGGCGACGGCTAGTCTCAAGGACGATTGCGGGCGCCGCATTATTTTCGCTCAATATTGTTTGAACACAAACCGACTGTCGTCGTCGGACGGGCGTCGAAACGATGGCGTGAGCGGAGGCAGTGGCGCGGCTCCTTCGATGGCGCCGCCGGTAATTACCAGCCGCAGCCTTCGCGGCTGGGCGAACAAAGGGCGTCCGAACCCCTTGGTGGTCGTCTCAGCAGATACGGTAGCGGCCGTTTGATCGGATCGGCCTGTGTCGTCGCTTTCTTCTCCCTAATTAGCTGAGAAAGCCGCTCCTCGTCACAACAGCGGAACCTTTCTCGACTCCGGCTCTAGTATGGAGGCGTGACACATCAAATGCAAACACTTCGATTGAGTGGCGCGCCGAAAAGGCGAATCAAACGAAGAAGGAAACGCAGGATATCAACTCGCGCTGCGCGGAAGGTTTTACAGCGTCGCGCTAGACGGCGGCAGTCGATGGCCCTAATCCTCGGCTAAACATTGTTCATCCCCCTCTTGTCGACTCCTTCATCCCTCTTGTACATATTTGGTTTGACGCGCTCCGATGGGCCGCAAGCCCCCTCCCCATCCCCCCCCCCCCCCCCACTGCGAAATACAATGGAGAGAGCACAGAACAGACTGCCTTTCGTGCCTCCTGTACTGTGTGCCCATGGCCGACACATGCATACCTCCATCCACACGTACTCACTGGTATCAACTGAGACGGCGACGCCAGCGCGGTGGGCCAGAGAACAATACAGAGACATCATCGCATTCACATTGTCGGCAGAAGTTTGAGCCGTCGCCATCGTCGTCGTCCCTTCGTCTTCTCGTTCCCCAGTGGCCGAGGGCTGGGAAAGCGTGCCGACGGAGAAAATCCGAGCCGAAAGGCGCGGGAACAATAGGCCGGCGACAGGCAGGTAGCAACGACGAGGGCTGCGAGACAGTAGCAGCGAAGGTCGCCGCCGCAGCGCTTCGATGAATGGCCGGCGGTGGGCGGCTCCGCGCGCCATGTGCGAGACGACGACGGCCGCTTCGAGGGAGGCGCCCGGCCGGGCAAGGCCTCCGCTTTCCTCAATGGAAGCCATGGCGCGTGACCGCAGCCGACTGCGCCTGCACGGGGCCCGTTAGTTGTCGTTTGGCTCCGCCGACCGACCGCGACGCGCGCTCGGCGCGGCAGCGGCGCTGCGGAAGGTTCAATGGAAGCGACGGCCGACTTCAAACGACATCGACATGACGACAGCCGAATTTCCAGCTCGCTTGAACAGAGCGTCCTGTTGACAGAGCGAGAGCACTGACTTCGCAGGCGCATTGTCCTCGGCTCATCCATCCATCTACCGTTGTTCAACAACCGGTTATAGACAGGGCATTCAGAGTCACAGACGGTACGCGCAAATCGCTGGCTAGTTGTTCGGGAGTCGCAAGTCGAAGCTAACAAAGAGCTTGGGGTGCGCATGCGCATCCATTCCAGTCAGCTCAAACCAAGACTATGGAAGCGCCGCCGAAACTGAATCGCGACAGTGAGCATCCCCCTTCCGACGAAGAGGACGTCGTTGTCGACGACAGCGGCAGCGACCGAGTCGAAGACAGGTGGGCTCAACTTCCGTCCGCTGGTGCGCAGAACGAAAGTGAGGGAAATGGGATAGGCAGCCGAACTATACGTAGAGGCAACGCACTTGCGGTGGAAATTGACCGCAATCGGACTGCTAATGATAGTGCAATTTCTGCCAATTATGTCTACTTATCCGTCGGCTGGCCGGCAGGGCAGGACGCGCCGACAGCCAGCCGACCGACCGTCGGCGGCTCTCCATTTGCGCGCACTGCACCCCTCTTTTTCGGAGATAATGCTCTCCCAGAAGGGATAGGGAGGGAGAGAGAGGGAGGGAGAGAGCGCGCAGGCAGGCAGGCAGGCAGTTGAGTAATTACCGTGGGGGGAAGATGAAAATTGTGTGTGATTTTCGCGGCAATTTACCCAGTAATCAGAGGGAATTTCGGGGCCGCGCACGAGCTTGACCACACACTCGGCGCGCCTCTCTCCCTGCCTCCGCTGGGCTGCGCGCAGGCCAATCTTCTGTGCTCTCTGGAGATAATAGGCCGCCGCGCGCCCACCATAAGTATCCTCTGCGCCCCACAGCACAGCCACAACAGCAGCAGCCACTCACTCGCCTCGACCACTCTCTTGCTTTGCTACTCGTCGTCGTCGTCGTCGAATGCCACTGCTGCTGCTGCAATTTGGCCATCGTCGTCGTCGTCGCCGGCTCCATTTGCCACTACTCGTCTAATGTCGGATTCGGTTCTTCTCCTCTGTCGCTTCTGTATACATTGCGATTTGGAGCTCTCGACTTGAGACGACATACTTCGAAAACTGTGCCTGCGTTCGGTCATTGGATTACGACAGCAGATAGCTTCTCGTTTTGGATGCCGATCGACGAAGGGATCTGTCGCCACGGCGAAATGCTTTCGCCACCACTGACGCTCGTGAAGGTTATCGCAGGTTTGTGATTCCGATAGACTCAGCTGACGTATCTACACCGCTTTCAAATAACTGTTGTAGAGATACACTGGCACACAATTGAGTTTGCATGTTGCAAGCATTTGGAGTGGCGTTGTGCGTGCATGTGTTTCTGTGGAGCAAACAAAACAATCCCACCGAATAAGGCAAATACCAACCTAGGTATTGAACACTTTTGCATAATTTATATATTTTAACGCAATAAAAATAAGTTAATACATAAACACCTATTCAATTCAACAAAGTCGTTAACAAATAAACGCAAACATGTACATACATATGTACATATGTAAATGTACGTACGATCATAGCGCGTTTCCACGGCGCGCATTGCACGAGGTATCCTCCCAAAACCGATCCGTCAATGTACTGCCTACCGAAGCATGAGACAGGAGGGATCGACAGAGGAGTTTTCTTTACGGTGCGCGCATCACTGCAACGTGACACCGAGCCGAGGCATCTAGATGCCAAATCTGGCTGTAAAATGAGCCGTTTTTGCCGCTCGGCTTGAGACAATAAGCTCGTGGAAGACTGAGCGCGGAGGGAGCGACGGCGGCGCCATTGTGTCCAGCGAGGACTTTGGCCCGAGGGCGACTAACGTCCGTCGGCGCGACGGGGGCGCTTGTCAAGAAGCCTCTCGATGGGCGCCCACCTTTGCTTCGCTTCACGCCTCATTTACCGTCTGCTACCGTACATACGTATATCCTTATGGAACTGGCCTCAGAGAGGGAAAGGCGCCGCCACGGAAGGCGAATCGCCGGCGGGCGGGAACCCGTCGCCGCCGACCGTAGTCGCTGCCACTGGGCGGTCCTTGTTTTCGAGTGGGACTCTCTTCCCTCATACTCTCGGGTAATGGGGCAGCCAAAGGAGGTGCCCTTTGACGAAGCCGCCTGTCGTCCCCTTAGCGCGACTTTGAGTCAAGCGCCGCCCCATTGTTCGGCACCGCAGGTCGCCAAAAGGCCCATCCTCGCGCAGCCGTAAAAGCAACTCGGACTATTGGATTTATGGTGTCTCGGGAAGTGACCGCCATTGTTATGCGTCGTCTTCGCTTTGGCTCGCGCGTGATTCTGCGGCGGCGCTTCCCAGCTCGCTTTGTATGATAGCGAGGCCGAGGCCTCTCACCTCTCTTTCAAGCGCTGTGGACGGGCAAAAAACCACGAAGAAGTCATAAATTTTGACTCGTCTCGTCGTCCTCAGTCCCAGTCAGTCATTGCGCCAGCGCCGCGAGTCCATAACCTACTCAGTTGGGGGTGGTCGGTGGGGAGACGGCGGGCGTTGAAATAAGCGACAACTTGTCTTAGCGACGGCGACGGACGCCTCGTCTCGTCTCTTGCGCAGTAACAGCGCGAGAAAAGGCAGAGTCAGGCGGTGGTGACTTTGCGCGCAAGGAGAGAGGAAAAGAGAGAAGAAAGATAGATAGATACACCGATAAAAAAAAAGGAAAAAAAAAAAAAAAACAAACAAAAAAAAAAAAAACAAATGGAGTCGTCGTCGGCAGAGGCGGCGCCCTCTCAGATCAGGCGGGCAGGCCGCGAAACGCCGTAATTCTTAGGCGTTTTTTGGCGGACAATCTGTCGCGCGTCGTCGAAGAGCGTCGTTCATAACTTGATCGGCCCACCGTTTGTCACACGCACGGTGGTCGCGTGCTGCCGCTGCTCGTCGCCGCCGCCGCCGACGACGTCGCACGCGGCGGCCGGTTCCTTGCTGCCTCTCTCGAGCGCGGCTCCACATTTCACCGGCCATAAATTTGGCGCGCCCGAGACCCTCGAGCGCCGAACCGATTCGTCTAGCGCACACCTTGGCGCGAACGCCAGGCGTTTTTTCACGGCGCTGCGCGGCGGCGTCCGAGCATGCAAAGAGGAGCGCGCGCCGTTGCCGCTGCCGACGACGACTCAGTCCAGTTCATTCGTGAAAACCTATAAAGGTTACTTCGAAGCGCGACTCAACATCGGCTCGCGCCCAAAAAAGCGGATCATCATCGGCCCGGCCGACGAGTGCATGCGCCCGCGCGTCTCTTCTGCTGTCGAGCAACTTACTTCGCCTGTGCGCACCTCATCCGCACGTCCGCCTCCGAGACGTCGTCGTCAACCACCGAGAGCTGCAATTTGCGACGCCCAAAATGCCGCCCTGTCGCGCGCCGTCCTCTCCGCTCTCTGTCACTGTCCGTCACTCCATTAGAGCTGCCTATGCGCAGTCTCCATATTGTGTCCAGCCAGAACTTGACTTCCAGGTTGTCTTTGATTTCTGCGCGACGGCTAAGTCAGTTCTCGCTCATCGATGTCCAGCGAGTTTTGTGTCTTGATGAGCAATGCATCCTTGCGCCCTACAGGCAAGCATTCTGGAAGTCGTATACATTAAGGCTCGGCTACCGTACCCCGCAGGAAGCGCGGTTGAGAGTCGTGTACATAGTCGCAGGTAGTCGTCGGTGGTCTTTTCGCTGCCGCTCACTTGTGTTCCACTTAGAGAGGCTCTCCCGTGGACGTCTTGACTCGCTCGCCCTCTCGCAACCTGTCCGCCCCATTGTTCGGCCTCGCGGTCGGTCGGCTTGAAAATAGAGGCCGCTCAGCGGGGCGGCGGATGGAGGGCGGAAGGGAGGGGGGCAGACGACCACCAACGTACTGGGTGGGGGGCGTGGCCGGCGAAGGGGCCAATCAGCGTCGAGGACGGCGCGCCGAGACGGAGGCGAAACCCGCGCGCACGCAAGCGCCTTCGCTGGCTGCCGGCGTCGCCGTCGCCTAATGAATCGCGCCGTCCTCCTCTATCTTAGTTCGATCGCCTGCGGATCTTCTCGGCTCGCATCCCGCAGATGCCATGCCGCCGCTGCTGCGTGCGCTGCTCGCCCGTAGGTGTACCGATCTGCGCGTGTCCACTCAGCCTCAAGGATAGAAGATCTAACACAACACCCAGCGTACCCGTGGTTCTCGCGTGCGTTCATGGCGTAGTCCGCGACCAATGGATCTTTGTCTTGAGATACGCATCGCGCTCACCGATTCCACTCGAGTACACAGCACCTTGTTTGTTTTGCTTGCCAGTCCCACTTCACAGCCACTCGTTCACACATAATCTTTAGTGGGAATGTCGCCTGTCGACCTAATTACCGTACTTCTACCTACCGGACAGTCCAATTGTAGCGGCAAGGCCCAGAGTGGCGAGAGAGCGCGCGAACTCGTGGACACCATGGCGTCTTCTTCGGCGGCGCTGGAGCAGACCGAGAACGAGGCCGCCGTCGCCGCTGCCGCCGCTGTCTCCGGCGGCGTCTTCCTCTGCTCCTCGACGCCCGTGCCGACTGCCGGAGACCCACTGGACGAGAGGAACGGTTCGTCGTCGGGCGCCGCTGGCATGCCTCCGGCCGTCCAGCCGCTGGTACCCAGCCACTACGGCGTCCTGGGCGGCGGCGAGCAACAGGCGGCGGCGCTGCAGCAGCACCAGTCGCAGTACCAGGCGGCCATGCAGCAGGCCAACTACCTGTACTCCGCCTCCGCCGCCCCCTACCACCACCACCAGGCCATGTACCCGCCCCCGGGGTCCTGCGGTCCCGCTGGCGCCCAGGGGTTCTTCGGCGTCCCCTACTCGGCCACCTCTCCCATCCTGAGAGACAGAGCCGGTTGGTGGGACTGTTGGAGTTTGAAGCTTCCAACTTACATGTCCCGAAATTAGTGTGAAGTCTCATTTCGAAGCCCATGGATTAGTGTCGGGGGTATATGGATTCTCGTTTAATGTATACCGGGTCCCTTATAAACTTTAATAATTGTGTGAACGTATACTCAAATTGTTGATTGACGTGCAACTTTGGCTAATGTCGCGTAAACCAACGCTGTCACTGTTGGTCACTGATTTTACCTCACAGGATGTCCTAGAGAAACCTCCAGCCTCGTCTGCACTTGATGTGTCATCATACCTTGCCCATTATCCACGTCCATCTCATAACGGTTCAGCCACTTGCTGTATCTCTGGTGCTTTATGGATATAACCCTTGCGCTCCGCCCTGCTGCAGGGGAGCTGACGACGACGAAGATCATCGAGGGCGGCGAGGTGCGCATCAACGGCAAGGGGAAGAAGATCCGCAAGCCGCGCACCATCTACTCCTCCCTCCAGCTGCAGCAGCTCAACAAACGCTTCCACCGCACGCAGTACCTGGCGCTGCCCGAACGCGCCGAGCTGGCTGCCACCCTGGGACTCACGCAGACCCAGGTGGGCACTATACTGCTGCTATGTACGCAGCTCGATAGCCACTCGAAACCCTTCAGACATAATCGGCACTCGACACAGGCAAACAAGCAACGCGCTAACGCTTCCATTTAGTCGATTCGTTTGTGTGCTGCCGCCGCCTACTCTATTTACTCTGTGTGCACGCGGTAGTCGGCCGGCAAACGGCCGTTTCAATAGGCTGCTAATTGGGTGTTTCGATAGCCATTTGGGAAGGCTCATTGATCACTCAGCGTTACCCTTCCTGGCCGTCCGGCGTGAGTTGACACTGACTCACTCAAAATCCGACTGATTCACTCAACAATAGCTGCGCATATGCTGCGATATCCTAGCAGGTAGACGAAGGGAGCGTTGTCAACCCTTGTTCTCACGAGGCGGCGCCGCTCTCGCGGAAGTGCCGCCGTTTCGTCAACTGCAGTTCATCAGATTAGACCCTTATATGGGGATGCGCGCTTCCTGTTGCGTGTTTTTGCCCAGCGAGCCTTTGTGTTGGTTTTGTCGCGCCTCTTCCCCTGTTTCGATACTCCCTCTCCTCTCATCTCCGTTGTTGTCTCTGTCTCTCTCCTCCCGCGGCCACCGCCGTCGACTTACTGCCGACAGTGGCGGATTGGCGCAATAAAAGCTCTTATACGGGCCGTCTTCTCAAGAGGGAGTCGAGAGGACGTGGACGCGACTGAATTTGTCTCTGTCGCCACTCGACTTTCCCACATTGGCGAGAGCGGCTCTTCTTTCGTCGCCGACAGCCGCCGCCGCTACCGGCCGCCGCCAAGTGTGTCCTTGTCGTCCTTGTTGTTCTTGGGCTGGCCGAATCTCGAAACGACAAGGGGAAAAGACGGCGCCGCCTCCCGACGCTGGCTTCTGTTTTGTTGCCTCCTTCAATCCATCCATTGTCGGCTGGGATAACGCGGCTCCTCCGAGCGCGGGACGCTCGCGCAGAGGCGGCAGCGGCGACGACAGGTTGGATGGCTGGGTTAGGTATATGTCGGCGCCGCCGCTTGCAGTTTTGAGGAGGTTTACCTCGTGGGACAATGGGAGGCTGGGCGGCCGACGCCAAGACGGAAGGGGTGGGCGAACGACCGACAACTGGGAAAGGCAAGAAGGAGAGAGACGCCGCCAGCCTTGTCTTGGGGCCGCTGCCGCCGACTCTGTTATTATCATTGTTCGCGAAGGAGGCGCGTGACAATGGGCGCCGCGCCGCCGCTGCAGCGAAACGCGGTCGGTCGCCTTGCCGAGTCGGCGGGTCGGTTGGCGGCTGGACAACGACGGCACCGCGGTCGACGACGGCGCGACACCGGAGGCCGGCCGGCGTAGCGAGCGCCCGCCCCTTCTTTTGTGTTGGCAACTTGCGCCCTCGCTGACCTACGGTAGAAGCTCGCGCTCGAGTTGATGCGAGTTGCGCTGACCGACCGGACGGGCGGGTGGGACGTCGACTTATTCTCACGGGTGGGAGGCGCCGACAGAACCGGTGGGCAACGAGGCGTGCAAGCGCGAGAACTGCTGACTGACATCGCTCGCGCTCGCCACACCATTGTTCCCTTGGACTCGATGGGCGTTACGGTAATAATACTCATGCGACGACATGACGGCGACGCAGGGGCCATCAACGGAAGTGTTACCAGACGAGAACGCGCTCACAAGTTGCAATGCAGTAGCTAGAACACTTTATGTACGTACAGTGCGCCGATCGGTCGATGTCTATTTCAGGTGAAGATCTGGTTCCAAAACCGGCGGTCCAAGTACAAGAAGCTGCTCAAGGGCCACGGAGCGCCCAGCATGACAGCAGGCGGCTCCCTGATGCCGCCCGTGGACGGAGCCAGCTCTCCCAGCGAGGCCCACGGCTCCTCGGGCGACGAACTGCAGGACATCACCGTGGAGCAGATACCCGTGACAGGACTGGACGGATCGGTGGGCGGCGGCGACGCCTCTTCCACGGAGCCGGACGGAGCGCAGACGTCGTCGACGCTCCCTTGTGCATCTTCGAGCGTCGGAGGCGGTCCTCTCGACGAGCAACAACAGCAGCAGCTCCAACAGGAGGGACGGGCAACGGATCTGCTGCAGAGTCAGCGACAGCCGGCGCTGAGCATGCCGCTGGGACTTTCTCCCCCACAGCAACTGCACCAGCAGCAGAGCGCCCAGTACGTGATGCCGCTGGGCAACTACCTGAGCCTGTCGCCGGCCAGCAGCCACTCCCACTCCCAGCAGGCGACCTGGGCAGCGCCGACGACCGGCGGCGCCAGCCTGCCCCTCGTGCCAACGACGCCGCACGCGCTCTCCCACTACCAGAACCTGGACATGAGCGGCGCAGCCGGCAAGCTTTTCGGCGGCGGCGGCGGTGCAGGCAGCCCGCACGTTGAACAATTCGTGGACGTCAAGCCGTCGCCGGCGCACCTCGCTCTCTACGGGCAGCACCCGCAGTCCAACGTGGACATGGGCGCAGCCGCCTACGGAGCGGCCGACTACGCGCCTTTCTACGGCGCGCCCGTCATGGCCACGCATCCTTACGCTGCTGTGTCCGCGCCCTCCCCCTACGGACAGCCCGTCCACCCACACCACCACCACCACGGTCACCAGCATCACTCCCAATACAGCTTTAACGCTAACTGACATCGTTTGGCGCCCGCCGGTTCAGTTGGTCAGTGCGGCTGGCCGAAAACTTCTAATCGTTCATGTAACTAGTACGTACACCTACAGTACGATGGTCTTATCAACTACTGGCTAGGATCAGAGTTGGGTAAGGTACGTAACGAACCTCAAACCCTGACTCGGCCGGCCGCTCTGTGCCTCGAAAAAGGCAGGCAGTGTCCTGCAGTGTTCCCACGAGAGCTTTGAGGTGCACAGATAGGCGTACGAGCGTCGAAGGATCAGAGTTTTGGCCTGTTCTCTCTCTATGATGCGTAGGGTGGTTGTCCAGTGAAGTTGCTCTTTGCGACACTCTACAGTATTTATTGTTGGTGCAGTGTGTGCTTGGAGGTCGGGACCACTCTCTATTCGATGTGATGAATTTCTATGTTCGAATCTTCTGTTCGTTACTAATTCGGTTAAACGAAAATATCAGCCTGTACCATAGGTATCGTGTCGCCGCCAGTGCAGTACCTTTCGCCGTTTCTTGCCTCTGGAATCTTGCCGGCGTACTTCGATGGGAAGATCTTTATATCGTCACTGCGGTGGAATGAATGGACGTTCCCTTGGGTTTTGTGGCGGCTCTCGTCTCGATTCCATTGCGGACGACTACAATTCTGCAGATCACACAACCTATGTAGGTACACAACTCGGTCACATTCGCAAGGCCAAATGTACATATGCGGTCGTCAGGTTTGAATAAGAACTGCATTCGGGGTTCGCGAATGCAACTCTGGTCAGCTACTCAAAATACTACCACGGTACGGTATCCTCTGACCATTACCTATCACAGGCGATTTGAAAACTGAAGTGCTACCTAGGACTGAAATTTAATTGTTTTGTCACAAAGAAAGTACCATCCGCAAGTTACCAGTAGTAGCCGCGTATGTTCGGCGGGTCTGGTTAATGAGCGTAATTATTCTAGCGTTATGCGTTAAGACACTAATTCTGCGAATTCAGTTTAATAGTGCATCTACTACACTACTACACTTTCATACCGTAAATCCTCCAATTAGGCCCTGGGCGCTTATTTTTTCAACCTACCTCTAGGAGGGCTGGGGGGGGGGCGCTTATTAGCTCGACCCCTCGAGAGTGGCAGAATTTCCTTAAGATTTCCAGTTGTTGTCACATTTTTATGTGCATTAGAATAGATTCTATACTGAAACTGTTGTGCTTTTGATCAAAATACCTACCAGTGGAGGGGGGCGCTTATTCGAGGGGGCGCTTATTGGAGGATTTACGGCATTATGCTAAATTGTAGTTTAAATTTTGAAGCTAACAAAGATGAAAAATCGTCGCGGACGAATTGCTTCAACGTTTCCTTACGGTTCGAACGAGTTCAGACATCGCTGCACACCGCGGGAGGAACAACATAAAATGTTGTTGGATCAGCTCCGTCGGCATCAAACATTGCCGTAGCGCAGGTACACATACATGATACCGGTACATACCGTAGAGTTCATAAAGGGGTGCGTACCTACTGTTAGAGGCGAGGTATTAACAAACGAGACGAAGTTTCCAATTATGGCCAGTTCGACCAAGCTAAGATTCGTTCCCGTGCCTTCTTCCACACGCCGATCATAGTCCCCCCATCACGCACAGACAGCAGACGCCCGTTCTCAACGATCACGTCAGGCAGCTCCGTAGTCGATAAATTTGACCGGTTTTGGTCTTCGGAGGTAGATCGCGTCTTTTTCGGGCACGGCTCGTTGCAGTCGGATCTTCACAGGAACGACAGTCGGCTCATTCTGGACTTTGGCCGCCAGAAGCGCCTCAGCAACGTCGTACGGAACGTCGCCGAACGGCAGGCCGATCTTGTCGAGGTCGACCGATCTCCAGTAGAAGTGAAGCGCTTCGATCTCGCGCTGACCTGAAGAAACGTAGAGTAACGCGTTGCCATGTACCTAGCGAACCCTGCAAGACCTAGATGCGAACAGACATTCCGCTTCTGAGATTTGGACGTCAATCTCTGTCAGGCGTCGCAGGACAAGAGAGCGGAGGACCAGCTCGCTGCCGTCGTCGAGGGCGGCGGCCACCGTCACGAGAACTGGCTGCTTCGCACTCTGCCAACTGCTCAGCCAGAGAAGTCCGGCTCTGACGACCTCGCCGCTGCCCAGTCGCACCCGAATCAAAGACATCGGCCGATCAGCCTCCGCCTTCCAGCGCTTCTTGAGTGGCAAGAAGTCGCAGACTGTGTAGCACGTGGTCAGCCTCACGATTCCGACGGCGCAGTCGGCGGCCATTATCAGCTGCGTCAGCAGCAGCAGAAGATACGTCGTCTTCAGGAAGGCGAGCGTCGGCGCCGGCTGCAGTCCTCCGAAAACGAGCCTCATCGTGGCCGACGCTGCGATCACGCTCAGAATCTCGCATCCGTTGACGAAGAGCCGTCGATGCCTTAGGTAGTGACGGGCGACGTGGTGGAGACAGTGTCTCTCGTGCTCCAGCAGCAAGGCGACCGCGCAGGGTGACACTACGAAGGAAACTGCAAGCATGAGACTCCTCGGATGCGTCAGACGCAGCAGGTTTCCGAGTAGGGTGCTGGACTTGGCGGCGCGGTCATTGGCAGCTGACGTCGAGACTTGCTTGTCGGCGATGACGCAGGTGGCCAGCAGGGCGGACAGCGTCAGAACTGCTCGCATGAAGTCGTAAAGGAAGTCGAGCCAGAAGCGCTTCGTTTTCGCTGCGATGACCCGATCCATCGCGATGGCGTTATGGAATTGCTCGCCCACGTCGTCGGCACTTGGAAACGGCCAGTCGAAGAAGTTGACGTGGAAAAATTCGGTGTGTCGGCTGCTTCCCTTGAGGAATGGTTGGCTGATTTCCGCCGCCGCCTGGGCCACTTCTTCCAGCTTCTTGTAAGGTGTGAGGACGACGGTCTTGAGTTTCAGGCACACTACCCCGTGCTCCTTCGGCAGCTCTCCTCGGTCGAGCGTCAGTCGCCAGCGCTGCACAACGCTTCCATTCTCGCCGTCGTCGTCTTCTTCCTCTGATGATTCGAGATCTGCTTCGAGCGCCAATTCTGTCAGCTGCTCCGTCAGCTCGTTGTAGTGGACGGCTCCGAAGCGCTGTCGGACGACGGCGGCGCACTGGGACATGTCCATCCGGACGTGGCAGTCGAACAGCCGGTCTGACCCGCCGACGGAGAAGAAGGGCACCGGATATCCGCTCCCGGCACGCGTTTCCATACTTTCTTTCTAGTTCGGAATATTTCAAGTTTCTGCTTTACTACACTTCTAGCAACTGTCATGCGAACTGCTTATGCATGTACACCTATGTAGCGCTTAGCGCACTGTCGTAGCAGAGCTGCTGGACAATTACAAGATCGGTGCGTTGCAGCTCTTCGTATGATGAGACTTCAGACTGAGCTCACTGGAGACACGAACACACTTACAATTGCGGCCCTTGGCGTTTGAGATTTTGAAATCGTGATACACTTTGTGGGATATTTGAAGTTTCGAACGACGAGATAATACATAGTTTGCGTCGTTTGGTTCTGGGTGTGTAGCGCAATTTCAATATGCACGGTGCGTGTTTACCGTAGCGCTCCTCTGTGTTTGGTGGTTCTCAAAATTTGAGTCGTGTCGTTGACGCTAGCGGTGTTGTTTTCTGCGAGTTTTTGCGTTGAATTTGTGTAGTTGTCTTGTCTAAAGTGACCGCTGTCAAGAGTTCAGCTCGGCCGACCGCTGCAGCTTGTCGCGTCGCTCTGTCGATAATGAACGCCGATGAGCTGGGATCGCTTACGGTTAGCTTCAGCTTCTGATGGGATTGGGATTTTGCCTTGCGCCTGGATCGAGCGTCAATCCAACCCGGCGTCTAAATCTCAGGTGCCGCAGTTGAAGGAGCAGCTGAAGGCGAAGGGGCTGCCAGTGAGCGGCACAAAGGCACAGCTGATACAGCGTCTTCTCGACTCGGCCGCCAGAGAGGAGGAAAACATTCTGGACGGCGTCACCGACGACGACATACCTTCAGGTGGCCTAGCTAACGCGTCCTTACTGCGTTACGGTTGGGTTTGCTCGAAAACGGTGCTGTTTTGCAGCCGATATTCGCTTCTTTCTCCAATCTCCATGACAATCATAAGCGTCCGTTCACTGGTTGGGTGGATAGCCCAATAGGTAGATAGGTAGATAGCCCAATTCTGCTATGGCAACGACCCGCTCTACAGCTTCTTAGTTGCTTCGACTTCAGGAACCGATCTGCCGGAAGACGCCATCCTAGGGGTAAGAAACTGGCGAGTTCTGCGCCCGTGTGCTCAGACTCCATTTGCGTCCTTCCGTCGCAGCTATCGGCTTCCGGCGACGAGGATCAACTGAACGCGTCCGTGGACAGCGACAAGCTAGGTTCACCAGTGGCCGCGCGCGCCGCCGCCGGCGGCGGCGCTTCGGAAGAGAGACGGCAGTCCTCGTCGCCTCAGCACCACAAGCACGCTCCGGTCGTGGCCGACGCGTAAGGAGTACAAGCCGTCCGTACTGTTGTCAATGAAGCTTAGTATTGTGCGCCTTCCAGGCCTGTGGGCGAGAGTCTGAAGGCGGAGAAGACGCAGCAGAAGGTGCAGTTGGGCAAGGGCGCCGTCGGCGTGGCGGAGACGGAACGACGACTGGAGCGCGCCAAGAAGTTCCACGTGCTGCCCTCGGAGGAGGACAGGAAGCTGCTGAGAGCAGAGAGGTGCGCGGAGAAGGTTGCCGTAGATCGAGAGCGTCAACACTGTGCAACACGACTGCGTGACGTGTTGTTGCGTCGTCGGTCGTTATTGGTAGTGGCGGCCACTTGCAGGTTCGGCAGCAGCGTGCCGAACTCGACGCTGTCGCTGGCCGGCACCGAGAAGGACGACGACAAGCTGAAGAAGCGCGCCGACAGGTACTGTATATTGTTCTCTGTTTGCTTTCGAACTTGGGCTCAGACACGCTGACGTTTGTTCAACACCATTGTAGATTTGGGAACACTTTGAGCGACTCGGACGCGTCGTCACCGAAAACGGGCAAGATTTCAACGGAGGGAACGGAGAAGAACGAGGAGCAGCTGCGCAGGCGGGCTGAGAGGTGGGCTGCTCGCGCTGCATTGTATGAATTGATTGAGTGTGCATGCATATTCAGATTTGGGACGGCGGCGCTGGCCTCGTCGAAGTCGGATCTGGACAGCGACCAGGCTCGGAAGCGGCGCGCCGATCGCTTCGGCGGCGGAACGGCTGCCGTGGAGAAACCCACCTACGCCGTCAATCCCAAGCACGCTCGCATCTCCTTCGACGGCGACGACGTCGCCACCAACGGCGACGCCAAGGCACGTCGCGCGCTTTGCCTTCTTTTGGTACAGGGTGGTGGAGAAGTCTTACTCTTGGATTGGTCTGCAGGAGGCGAAGCTGCAGGACGCGGGTGGAGGAGAGGTGGAAGCAAAAGCGCGACGAGCGGCGAAGTTCGGCGAGTCGGCCGGCGCTGCGCAGGACAAATCGAAGACGGAGGGTGGCCACAACAAGATCGTCTTCGACGAAGAGCCCGGCGTCGTGCCGGCGGCGCCGCCAAAGAGACGCCAGTGGTCCAAACAGGCGATAGACTTCCAGGAGAACGAAGTGCGCAGCTTGGGCGCTTTGACTGCTTCCTAGCCTGTGCTGCAAGCTATATTTGCGCCGGCGGGTTGAAAATTTTAGCACACCATACTTCCTTTATTCAGGAGATCAACATCGTCAACAGAGCGAAGCGCTTCACGAAGATCGAATGAGCATAGACCACGCCGATTGACTCGTCTTGCAACCTCGCTACCGACAACTTAATTCCGCTCGAGTTGAGCAGTGTGCTGCTGTTGTGTTGTCGTCAGCGCCCTTTCTTTTCGTGCCGTCCTCGTTTGTTATCTTTCGAAGAACGGAGGTGGGTAGTGACAGCCGAAGAGGAAACCGCGAGGTTAGATCGCTGAATTCGAACTGGACGCATAGGTACTCAACCCGCGATAGCGTGGGCTTGCGTAGGTCGGCGAGCGGTCGTCAGTCGACGCCGCGATTGGTGTCAATTATTGACGACTGTGGCACTCTGTTCGTGAAGTGTTGCCGGGACGACCCGAGGTCGCCGCCGTCTTCGATTCGGCCGGCCATTGTCGTCAGTCGCTTCTATGGCGAAGCTCCCGTGAAGCACATTGTCATAGATATTCTGAGGTTCGTAGTTATCGACCACAACGATTTTGGCTAACAGCTCCGGTGTATTTGTCTGGCACTGGTCGACTGGCAGCGAACGAAACTGTTGAGTTGGATCTTCTTCACGAGAAGTCGTCATGGGTTGCGGCGAAAGCAAGATTGAGGCGACACCAGGTCGTAACATACGCAGTGTATGCATGTTGGCTGTTTGAATGCTTACTCGGCTCAGCATTGCAGAGAACTTCTCTCACTTCTGTCTGACGTTCAACTGGATCGAGATCGTGCGACTGATTCACGCGCAGCCCAGAGTGGTGTCGCTGGTCAAGAAGGCCGTCGAGAACAACTGGAGTTCCGGCTTGAAGGAGCAGGTTGGATAAGACGCTCTACCTCACCAAAACTCTGCGGTGGAGTACGGTAGTTCTTAGTCGCACCAAGAGCGCATGCACATAATATTTCCTAGGACTGGAACCAGGGCGCCATTGATATGGTGCTGTCGGGCCGCCCCTTCGGCAAGATCAGCTCGCTGGAGCTCTGCTGCCACATACTCGAGTATCTGCTGGCCGACGGCTGGTGCGTGGTGGCGCGCAGCGACATGTCGCGCATGATCGACAACACCACCTGGTTCTTCCAGCAGAGGCCAGAAATGAAGGTCGCTCTTTTATCTGCCGTGCCTTGCCAGTGCCGCATTCGGCGCGCCGCTTCAGATCGCGAAGGGCCGCTCGGCGGCGACGATGTTCTGCGTCAGCATGTTCGGCAACGACCAGCTGCACCTGAGTAAGGCGAACATGGAGGTGTTCAAGCTGGTCAAGACGGCCATCCAGAAGAAGTACCCCAGGGGCAACTACAAGGAGGAGAAGAACGAGGACATTGACGAATACAGCGTCAGCAACAGCTTGGAATCGGTTGGCCGTGGTTTGCAGCTACACACCGTTTCGCCAATTCAGTTGAAGCTGAAAGGAGATCCATGGATCAGCGAGTCGAGTTCGGGCATGGAGGCTCGCGCCTTCTACCTGCAGATGCTGCGCGAGTTCCATGAGAAAGGCTACTACTACTACACGGCGAATAACACCGTCACCGGACGCAGCGATGCCGTCTACTATGTGCACTACGGGAAAGGTACATACAGTATCCGTAACCTTACCTGTGTAGCCTATAATCCGAAGCACAAAAATTTTTCGAAGTGTACCGTATTAGGCTGGGAAGAGGAGGAAGGCGAGGCCCAGTTCTGCATGATCAGCCTGAACGAGAACGACAAGATGCGCCTGATCGACTGTCCCGAGAAGCTGATCGACTCCATCCGCCAGATACTCATTCGATGCAGGGGCAATTACGGCATCCAATCCGAGCAGGAGTACGCGGGGACTTACGAGTTCAAGTTGAGAGGTCGGAGCGTTTTGATTTCAGTGCGCAATTGGCAAGCCAATGATGGAAGCGATTCCACAGAAACCTTCAGGCGAACCGTGGTGCGCCGACGCCCAAGACGTGGTCGGCTCGCGCTACACCATTCTCAAGGTGATACAGGCGATGCGCCTGGAGGGTTGGAAGCTCCACTTCGGCCTGGACATGTGCCGGCGCATGAACGACAAGGCGGCGCTCGTCTTCAAGTGGGCCGGCAAGGCGAGCGGCAACCTCGACTTCTTCTGCCTCGCGCCCGGCGACGTCGACAGAATCCGCATGATCGGCGCGCCAAAGGAGATTATCGACCTCCTACGAGATATGCTTGTCAAGTGAGGGCGTCTTCACCGAGCGACCGGCTCGGGTTAGACTGGAACGCTTCATTCCAGGCACTACCCTCAGGGAATCAGCAGTGAGACGACCGACTTCTACGGCGCGCACGAGTTCAAGCTCAGCGGGCTGCCCTTCTTCGGTCGCAACGGTACCCACGAGTTGCACATGCGCAGCTTCTTCTGCTTCCTACTCAACCGACTCGACCAACTCGGTTGGGAGCCCATCGTCTCTTGCGACGTGTCGGCAAAGCATGTGCGCACTGAGACGGGCCCCGACTACGTCGTTGACGTCTTCTCTTGGTACTTCGGCAGGAAGGAGCAGCCGAAGAAGCGAAAGAAGTGATTCAGTACGTAACTGCTGAAACGCGCGCTCGATTGGTATTTGGTGGCGAAACGATGCCGAACTCGATAGAAATTTGAATTTGCGCCTGAATTACGGTACTCACGTTTGAAAAGTCATATTGTTCAGCCAATGAACAGCTGTCGAAAGTACGGTATCGATTGCTATAGTAGCCAAGTCAAATCAAGTCCACGAGTTTGCAACTTAGAACTGGTGTTTCTCTAGGTGTCGTGTTATTTTCCCCTCTAGTGTTTTCACTTCACCTTGTAACTCAAGATTGTTATTTTCCGATCTATTCTAAAAGTTGCTATAATTTCCCTTTCCCACGGTGTTGAGTTTTTGCGCGAAGTACACAATGTATCAGGAAATAAAGGAGGCGGTGGACTACCTGATGACCTTCCTGTATAACCACGTTCCGCGAAGAAAGGTGGAGATTTTCGCTGAGCAGCTAGCGAATCTGACTTTGGCTCGACAGGGCAAGTTGGCGGAGAGATGGAAGAACGCGTCGCTTCTGCAGCGCATTCGGGAGAACGAATTCCAAGGTTCCCCATTGCATGACAGCGGTCCCGGTTGGATTTGCTGTCGGTCTGTCTTTTTGGAACTCTGCCATCTTAGGTACCGGTGACACCTTCTGCTTGTACATCAATTGCGACGGGCGAAGCGATCGCCTGATCGCGGACGCTGCCGCTGGCGTGGGTCTGGAGGCCGAGGAGCTGTTGGAGTACTTCCCAGGTGCTGCTTTGTGTGCGCACTTCGCTGAGCTGAACACATCGGTACAAGTGTCACCCAGCCGTTGCATTGCTTTCGGCCATTGCAGAGGGCAGGGGGGAGGGATACGCGAAAGGGGAATTCATTCGTTGGCACAAGTCAAATTTCAGATCGTCTGGTGGTGTCGATCGATTCGAACAACGGAGTTCAAGTGTCGCGCACCGGCGGGCCGTTCATGTGAGTCTGCGAGGCGCCGATCAACACAAATCGTGTATGGGCGCAAATCGCGGCTCTTTCAGTCCCATCGACTTGGTCATGGCCGACGCCAAGAACGGCTTTCGCGCCGGCGACACGGCTGGAGGCCGCTTTCCGAATCCGTTCCTGAACCTGCCGCCGTTCGTGGGCGCTTCCACTCCAACCGCCGGCTCGCCTTCGCCGTTGCCGCCAAAGTCGCCGCTCCACTGGAACGTCAAGGGTCGATCGAGCAGCCCCCTGTGGCCCAGCAAAGGTGTGCGCTGGTTTCGATGGCGGACACTTGTACGATCCCGACTATCTGTGCCTCTCTATATGGAGTCCCGTACTGACAAGCAAATTCGACAAATGGCGCTCGTTTGCTTCGCAGTGGCCTCGGCCGTGTTCGAGGTGGAGGCGCCGCGCGTCAGCGCCGCCGACTTCGTCAAGACGCGCTTCGGCTCTGTCAAGGAGCGCTACAGTCCCTCGGCGCAGCGAGGCAAGCACCACTACCGATTGGGCGCCGACAGCGACCACTGGGGCTCGACGCGCTACTACCAGAACAAGTGGTCGACGACGACGGCGCGCACCCCGCTACCCCGAGAGAGTAACAAGATGAGCAACGGCAACGTTTTCTTCCCGTAGGACTAAGTCACTGTAACAGATAGTAACTAAGGTCTGCCATTCCATCAATTGCGTCTGTTGCGCGCAGAGGTTGTTAGGGTAATTTCGAGTGGGAAGCCAGTCGGTGATAATCAATTGTCGTTTGGAACTTGGCTTTACAAGGCTGCAATCGTTGTTGCTTCTAGGGTCGTACCGATTTGCCAGTTGTCTTTTGCACTTCTCCGAAGGTAGGGAAAATTTAAAGTTTCTTGTCGAAATATTATACGATCTTTGACCTCCAATCTAGCACGCTTTCAATGTCGACATCGTCGTCGTCGTCCATCTGCTCGACTTCGGCGGACGTCGGAAGCGCGGCGGCCGCTTCCGCTACTTCGCTGGAGGCCGCTTTCTCCTTTTGGGTCATCGCGATCTCGTCGAGCTTCTTCTCCAGAGTGTTGACTCGCATCCACTCCATGCTGCAATGCGCGTGTCATTGACGTCGTCAATTGCGCTGCGAAAAGAAGCAGGCAGTCGCTCACATCTGGTGGTCGACCTCCTCGATTTCCCGCTCGGTTTCCAGACGCTCCTCGTCTTCGTCGTCCACGGCGCCCGTTTTCTGAAGCGCCGCTTGCGTCCTTCATGACGACGTCGTCCCGTCAGAGAATGGCTTCCTCACCTGTTCGGCTTGCTTGATCGCGCTCTGAAACTTCTCCCACTCTTCGTCCATCGGATCCTTCTTTGGTTCGATCTGGAGAGCGGTGCGGTATACGTAGCAGAGCTTGTCGCTAACAAGCGCAAAGACCAGTGGGACTGCAATACCTTTAGAATCTTGGCTTCCTCCTTCTTGTCGTCAAAGAAATTCTCGGGGATGTTCGGAACGTCCGGCCGCCGCACTACCGGCTCCTCGATAGGCGTCGATTGGGCGTCGTCCTCAACACTGACACGTTCGTGCTTCCGTCTCTCCTTCTGCCATGGAACGTCGTCGTCGTCCGCCAAAGGCACTGACGTTGAGGAGGGGTGCTCTATAAAACAACCTTGTTCGCCCCTGGCTTGCAATGGATTCACAATGTCGAATGAGCAAGCGAACCACCTGCTGAAAGGTGTGCAGAAGACGAAGAGGCGGCGGCAGAAGCAGAGGTCTCGTCTACCACTGCAGGTTTCTCGTCGAAAAAGTCCTTTGGGATCGCCGCCTTCTGGCGCTTTCGCTCCAACGCAACTGCCACTCCATCGTCCGTCGGTGGCCGCTTTCTAGTCGCTTCTGGGCGCCCATTTGGTACCGGTCCATGATTCGACGGTGTCAGTTTCGAGGTAGACGGCTTGACCGATTTGTTCGTCGTCAATTTCGCCTTCAGCTGCGCCACGCTCTGGATCAATGAAGTATGAGCAGCAGCTCTTATAAAAGAAGATTTATGCTGTAGTTGCTTCGCTTCGTAATCTCACCTCTTTGTGTTTGCGGCCGACTATATGAGCCGTCCAGACCTTGTCGCTCTTCACCACCATTTGGCAGACCACGCAGGTCAGTTGTCCACTTGCGTTGTACTTCGCCAGAGGATGTTCGACCTTTTGAGCCATTGGCGATCGTAGACTATCGACTCCCCAATTCGTAGAAGCTTGTTTTGCGGTTCAAACGAATCCTTTGCTGAGAGAGCTGCCGTTACACCATGAGCGTAAAGCGGAAAGTGAGCCGTAGGGGCAGCGACACACACAACAGGTTACTGTAGCTAGCTGGTTCGAGCGTCCATAGGTCGACATGCCTATACGAATGTACCAGAGGTGAATACGGTACCACAGGTGCAGCGGAGTTCATTGCTTGCTAAGGTGGATCGTGAGATCAAGAAAAGACGCCACTTCACGCGAGAAGGACACGGTCCAATTCTAAGCGACTGTCGTCTTCTGTGGATCATCCAAGGCGACGGGATTGTAGTCTGGCATGTCCCCTCGCAGGCGCAGAGTCTGCTCCTCGCCGTAGGTGAAGTAGATGTAGGAGGCCAGAACGACGACGGTGGCCCCGGCGAAGGTGACCAGCTGAACAAACCACCGTAAATACTCTGATTCTATTAGATTGGAGGGATTGGAGGGAGGTGCCAGGGGGTCTTATTCGAAGGGAAGACGGGGACTTGTATTTCGACCCTTCTTCCGGTGGCCCAAAGTACGCAAAATGTACCTGCGAATGCTATACATATGGACTATACCTTACCTTCCGTGCACATATAGGAGTTGTAGTAGTACTGTACTACAGTACGCAGGCATGTAGTATGCCTTGCAGTCCACATACTTGTACTTGTATACGTGGTCCCTTTACGGGAAGGGAGCTACTATTGGATGGAGGGGGGGTGCTTATTAGAGGGTCTACGGTATTTGGTGCGCGAGTGCGCGGAGCAGCTGTTGAGACGCGAACCGTTGAATCCAAGTCGAAGAAGAAGACGGAGAGGATGAGGACGATGACCATGGTCATGGCCGTCGACAGTTTGCGCACAACGGCGTCCCCGTACTTGTAGATGGAGTTGGTGGTCAGGCCGCCGGCCGTGCCGAACAGGATCACGAGCACCACTCGGAAGTCGTCGAAGCCGAATAGGAACCCTGAAATTGGATAGGACGCGGCTATACACATATTTCGCTATATATGTACAGCGGTCCACTCATTGGCACGGGAAAAGGAAGGAGGCAAGGAGGAAAGCAAGAACACGGACAAAAAGCCGCAAAAAAAAAAAAAAAAACAAAATAAAAAAAAAAAAAACAAAAACACAACAAAAAAAAAAAGCCCACACACCAGAAACCAACACCACAACCCAAAAACCCCCCCAACCAACAACAAAAAAAAAACACCACACAAACCAAACAAAAACAACAACCCCCCCAAAACCAATTTTGTTTCGTGCCACTTCCTGACTGACACACTTTCCGACCGGCTAAACCCGATATCTTACAAACTCGAACACCGTACAGTAGATGACGTTTGTTATGCATAACGATAACTGCCATTCTGTGTGTATGTATGCACGCCACACCTCTGCCGGCGTAGGCGACGGGGAAGACGAGCAAGTTGAAGACGTGTAGGGCGTAGTTGCAGCTCATGCCCAGGGCGAAGAGGGCCGTGTTGAAGGCGTGTATGGAGGAGAGCTGATGGCGCTTCAGCAGGTCGTCGGTCAGGACGGCGCTGAGCGCCAGCAGCAACAGAGCGATGGCCAGGGCCACGTAGACGTAGTTGGCGTAGATGGCCATCTCCTTGCAGGCGTCGTACTGCATGACCAGCATGGAGACGGCCACCATCAGGACGCTCATCCACTGCAGCTCGCCCATCGACCGCCTGCCAGTGGACCTTCGTTGTTTTTAAGCTGCACATAATGCGGCCGATTCTGCGCGCAGCCGCTACCTACCTCGTGACCAGAAAGACGAGGACGGCGGTGATCAGGGGCGTGGTGGACCGGCCGATGTTCAGCGTGGACGGGTCGGCGATCTTGAACAGCCAAACCATGATGTTGTCGCTGATGCACTGCATGACGGCCACGGCGATCAAAATCCCCCACAGACGAATCGAGGACAATACCTCCTTTTTGCCACGACGCCAGGCCTGTCTAAAAGAAAGGGCCGTTGCGAATGAGATGTACTTCTAGGCAAATCTATGATCTCGTCAACAACGGCACTCGCCGCCAGTTCCACTGCTCCTGGCGGACAAGAAGGGTCGCTGAGACCAAACACTTGCAGAACTCGATGGTGACAAGTGCGGCCGGCGGGTCGTAGTCGTACTCGCCTTCCTTGTTCTGTGAGACCTTATAGACGACCGCCAGCGCAGACTCGCATACTACCATCAAACAGAACAGGAAGAAGCGGAGCTCCGGCCTAAGGATTGAAGGATATGATACACATACGAAGAATACCGTAATACCGGTCTGGAAAGGCAACCTGTCGGGCTCCATCTTCGAAGAGCGCAACGGCGTGGCAGAAAACCAGAAAGAACCGAACAAATTACTCTATCACAGGTAGAAAGGGTGAGTGTTGAGTGTGCGTCTGGTCGCAGTCGGCTTTAGTTCCAGCGCGGTTGGCTCGTATTCTCCGACCTTCACCATCGATGGTTATCTGCGTCGCATATGTACTTACGGTTTTCAAACGCGACCACTACAGTATGCAGCGCATAGTATTGCAGCTCAACCTTCTTTGCGCCTTCACGTGGAATCGAAAATCGAATTCCCAGTCAGACTTTGAAGGAACGCCTGTTGCATAACATTGGTGGGGCTACAGTTCAGTTTGCCTTTCGTTGGTCAACCGGCAAGTCGTCAAGATGGATAGCCCGCTCAAAGCGAAGGAAATCAAGTCTAGGTTCGATGGAGGCGAGCTGGATCTGTCGATGATGCAGCTGAAGACAGTTCCCATCAAACAGATCGTACGTACTGCCTACGTGCATCTCTTGTCACCTTTGTCTTGAGTTTCGCCGTCTTTGTGTCTTACACTAAGTCATGAGGAGTACTGTATCCACTGCAGGCCCAGGCGCTGCCCAACAAGAAGGTGACCAAGTTGGACCTCTCGCGCAACCATCTGGAGGCGCTCGGCGCCGACTTCGCTGCGCAGTTCCAGAGTCTGATCAAACTGGATCTCTCGAGCAATCAGCTGCTGCTTCTGCCAGACAACTTCGGCGAGATGAGCAGCCTTCAGGAGTTGGACTTGTCCGGCAACCAGCTTGAGGTGTGTTGTTGCTCGAGCTTTAGTTTTCGCCTGTGTACGTTGCAGCTTCTGTTAACGATCGTCGTCTCCCTTCCTTCAGACGTTACCTCTGTCCTTCGGTCGTCTCAAGCAGCTCAAGTGGCTAGACCTCAAGGACAACCACCTCGAAACGGAGCTCTCTAAGGCGGCCGGCGACTGCCTGGACGCCAAGCAGTGCCGTCTCTCGGCCGACAGACTGGTGAAGCTGCTGCAGAAGCGACAGTCCGAGCAGGAGCGGGACCGGCAGAAGCGCCTCGACGCCTCGAGAAGTGGGTCGTCGCTTTGAGTGTGCTTTTACGCTTCCAATTTCGCCACCCCATTGCGACCACACCCTTCCCCTTCTCAGAGGTGGAAGCGGAACGACTTCTCCAGGAAGAGGAGAAGCGCAGGGAGCAGCAGCAGCAGAAGAAGCGCGAGAAGGAGCGGAAGAAGCTGGAGAAGAGCCGCCGATCCACGCACCCCAGCAATAGCGCCGTCTCGGCCGCCATGAAGGATGAGCGGAGGAAGCAAGTGGCCAACGGACAAGCGGGTAGAGAACTCTGTCGTCTAGATAAGTGGTAGTTACAGTTTCGAGTTTCGTCTGTGTCATTGAGTTGTTTCCTCCACCTCGCGCAGGGGGATCGCGAGGCGCGACAAAGGGGCCGGCCAAGCGTGGACTCGCCTCGTCGTGTGAGTCGCCCGCTTAGTTAGCGCACTTCCACCGGTTGGGTGGTCGTTTGACAGCGACCCGCCTTCCTGTTGAGTCACTGCGATAAGAGGGTCGTTTGCTGCACTATTTCAGGCTTCTCCCTGTTGGTCCGAATCGTCCTCTACGGCGCCGCTCTCTGTCTCGCGTCGGCCGCCGTCGCCGCCTATGCCGTCTACCAGAACTGCGCCCGCCCGGATCGTTTCATTCCCGATTCCGAGCCCCTCTGCCGTGACATCCAGTTGACTACAGTCACAGGCAAACTTCCCGACAGCTCTGTGGACAGTCTGCGTCTGGCGACCTTGGGAGCGGTCGGCGTCGCTTCTGACTACGCGGCGCAGTTGAGGACGGCCGACTACGCCAACTTGACCATGGAGGCGTGGGACAAGAGCAGCCGATTTGTGCTGCGCACGGCCGCCCTCACGAGATCCGCTGTGGAGACGGGGGTGGGCGAGGTTTTGAAGTGTGTGCAGCGGAGACAGTAGTGGAATTGGTCGAGCATTAGTGGTGGATTAGGAAGCCTAACCTTCCAGTGTTGCGACGTAGTCTTTACCTATAACTGTGTGTGACGATGGAAGTTGCACTTGGACTTCCAGACGAACGTTGTGAGGGAGATTCGGGTTGGATACTGTACAACAAACTGATACGACTGCTGAGTGGAAGTGTCACATTTCCACCGCACTTCAGCTGTTCCGGGCGAAGGTGTTCCTGGAGAAGGACAGCGGCCCCTTCGTGGAGAAGTGGACGAAGAAGTCGAAGTCGACGTTGGACGCCTCCTGGAAGCAGGCGATCAAAGGCGCCCGCTTCGCCGCCAACAAGGCCGGCGACGCCACCGAGTTCGCCCTGGGTAAGAAAGAGCCCTGAGTAACTTTCGAGTGTGTTTAGGGTAAACTTTGGGACTAGACTCGATCTCAAGTGGGGCAAACCAGGTCTGTGCGATTTGGTGGGGGGGGGGGGCTATATGGCGTCCGCTGAATATTCTTTAGAGTGCCTCCAGAAAGAGGGGTCTGTTAGAGGGAGGGGGGGGGGGGGGGTGCGTATGAATTGAACCCCCCCCCCCCCCCCCCCCCCCCAAGGCCAGAATTGCGTTTGCCTAACATTTTCAGTCTTGCTACCACCGCATATTGTTTGTGCATGCTTAGATTTTGAAATGGGATACTTGGGCGCCACATTGTCATAACACCGTCGGTGGCAATTCCCTTTGTTTACATTGGCGTTTCAGTGAAGACGGCGGAGTACGCCAGACTGGCGGCCGACAGAGCAGAGCACGCCTGGGGGAGAAGGTGGGAGTACTGGGAGAAGGCGAAGTTCTACTGGAACAACATGAAGTGACACAGACGGCGTCGGCTCTTGTTTAGGGACGTGCGCTCTTTCGTTCTTTCCGATTGTGGTGTTCCCATTGGAATGCGGTGACTGAGAACAAAGATTTTGTTCGGCCTTCTACATGGGCTATTGTCGAGCCAGTGGTCACAGAAAGTGCGAGGCTATATATTGCGGTCGGTAGAACTTCGTAGTACGCGTACCTATCATCATGATTACGGTAGGTACATACACAATAGATCGAGCGTCGAGGGATAGGCAACGATGGGAAGGTTCAGCAGCAAGCCAAAGCGCTACCTACCAAGATCGAACGATGGCACACACCGGGCAACAACAGGGTGGAAGGAAGGGAGAGACGCTTGTCATCTATACACAGAATCGTCTGTCGATCAACGTCGGCCCCTGAAGAAGCGGCATCGGCCAAGCGAGTCCTAGCGCTTGGAAAGTGTGGCAGCGACGGCGGGTAATCACTTGTTGGGCGAGAGCGCGAACTTCTTGGGAGGCACGGGCGGAGGCTGCGGCGGCGCCGATTGCTGCTGCTGCTCTTGCGCGCCGCCGCCCGCTTCCAGGGCGGCGATCTTGTCCAGTCGGCGCTGCATGGCCCTCTGCAGTTCGCTCTGGAATGCGCCACCGCCGTTCGACAGCTGTTCTTGTTGCTGCTGCTGCTGGGGCGCACTGGAGGGCGCCAGTCTGGGAGGATGGGGTATTGCGCCCGGCGACGGCGCGTACCCATTGACCGGAGAGGTGGCGGAGGAGCCAGGGGAGGTGGGCGTGGACCCATCCTGCCTGGGAGCCAAGGGGCCGCTGGTGGAGAGGCGCGTGTTCTCGCTGCGCTTGGGAGGAATGGGCTTGGCAGCCTTTCTGGAAGAAGTGACGGGGGCGACGGCGCCTGCGCCCAGCGGCGAAGGCTGCGGAGAGCGCCTGAGCACGGGGGAAGACTGGACGGCCGGAATGACGGTGGCGAGGACCTCGGGAGGCGGCGCCGGGAACGTCTCTTCGTCGCTGTCAAACTCGCCGCCCAGACTGTCCTGGAATGGAAGTAGGTAGATGAGGGAGGGGTTACTGTAACTGCCATCCACAAGACTTTCTCGCCTTGCCGCCGCTGGACTGCAGGCTGCTGGCCGACTGTCGCCTCACGCGACTCTGCTCCGAGAGGAACTGGGCGGCGGTGCCCACGAAGTGCGCCCTCCTCGAGAGCTCCGCCGGTTGGCGCTTGATGGTTCCGGTGGCTGCGCTGTCCTCCAAGACGGCGTCGAAGCCTGTTCCTTGGGCGGAAGAGGAGGAGGAGGAGCCGAGTCGGCTGCTGCGACTGGCGGCGCGCGCCTCGTAAGCAATCATCGCCTCAGCGCCGCACTCTCGGGCCGAGCGGACGGCTGGGGACAGTGGCGGCGGCTGCTGCCCGCCCCCTTCCTCGGAGACGGAGGGAATGCGCGCGCTGGTCACTTGAGGGCCGCCGCCGCTGCTTCCGCACCACGAGCCGCGACTGCGACGAGCGGTAGACACCGTCGCCGTCTTCGTCCGCATTTGGACGGCCGCCTAGGATCGAAGAGGAATGGAACAGTCGCTATGGGACCCTCTGACAGACATTCGTCATATGTACTCACCTCTGCGGGTTGTTCTCCTTGCGCAGAGTGGCGTCCGGGCCTAACGACGCAGCCGGGCTGCAGAATTGTGGAGGATTCGGTGGTCGACGACGAGACGACAGAGAGGCGACAGTTCTCAGTCGAGGCGGAGCTTCCCAGCAGCGCAGTGGTCTGCCTGCCGTCTACCGAATCCAGCGGGCAGTTCTTCGCCGCCTCGTAGTTGTCCAACAGTTGGCGACCGTGCTAAAATGACGGTACCTATCGCCTATATCGGAAAGCAGCAATCGGCCATGTGGGGAGGAGGGAGAAACGACCAAAAAATTGCCCAAAAACAAAAAGTGAGAACATTTTTCAAGGCATTGACCTGTAGTGCCAAAATTCTTGAAATTTACCTAATAGTCGCTAAAATAATAAGCCGCGGGCGAAAATTTTTCCATTTTTACCGCCGCAAGCGAAAATCTTCCTGGGCCTCTTTCAGGGCGCAGCAGAAAAGTCGAGCATCAAGTTAGCCTTCACATTGGGGAACAAGAGGAACCTTGGCGATGCGCAATCCAATGAGCCATCGGCGCCAGGTGAACTCGTCCTCGGCGCACAGGTAGCGAATGTACTTGGACGCCTTGACCTGGATCTGGGGGTGCTTGAGCGCGATCCCGTAGGGGGTGGGCGCCTTGTACTTGCGTCTCCAGTCCACCCCCGTGTAGATCTGGATCATCTCCAGGTTCTGCAGGCACTGCAGGTCCTTCGACGACTGCAACAACAGTTGACGGGTGAAACTGAATGGAGAATGAATGCACAACGAAATCCATTCGCTTGGCGTCACCTTGGACTTCCCCTTTGGAATGTAGTAGAGGCCGGAGCGGCGCAGCACGAAGAATGTCTTCTTCCAGGACTTCTTGCCCTCCGCCTTGAGGAAGAGCCAGCCTTTGAGCTCGTGCGGCTGCACGATGGAGGGCGCGAAGAACTCCTGAGTGAGCGCACAGACAACCTTTCCACGGAGCCTGCTAGCTACTAGCTGCGCTTTTGCCAGTCTCAACCTCAATGATCTCGTCCCTGCGTCCGGCGTCGGTCCTCTTGTGTCGGTCGACGCTGCTCTCGTCCAGCAGGAAGTGCTGGGGCTCGCGGAACATCAGGTACTTCTCGGCGTTCTCCACGAAGGTGACGCGGTTGGCCGAGTCTCGCGTCCACATCAGGATGTTCTCCACTAGGTACTCGTGGTCCTCGTAGATGCGCTCTGCAGCGGCGCAGCGACACTTATTGGCATAGTTTCATTGAGAATCGTTCCCGGTAGCTGCTCACCCATGTACAAGTCGGGGTAAGTCTCCAAGACGGCGTGGTCGGCCGTCAGAGGGACGCGGAGCTTCTCGGCCAGCTGACGCAGGACGTAGGCGACCGTCGACCTCTCGTCCACCAGCAGGCTCTTGCTGCCGTTACCGCCGTCCGTGAAGAACTTCACGTACAGCTGAAGTGGAGGATACGGTACTTGGTTACAGTAGTACACATACATATGTGTACACGAGTCGATGAAGTCATGATGGTAGGCCGCAGTTAATTGTAGCACTAAACCTTGCAACATTTGTACCGTAATCCAATTTTCGTAAATACTCTGACAAGCGCCCGGAGGGGGGTTATTTCAATCTCCTTCTGGGGGGGGGGGGGGGGCTATTCTGTAAACTGCCATCTAGAGGGCTGCCATTGGAGGGGGGCCTTATTAGAGGGTTCACTGTAGTTACAATACGATCACCTTCTTGACGCTGGCCTCCTTCATCTTCTCCAGGGCGACCCGAATCTTCTCCGCCTTCTCCTTGTCGACGGACTCCTTCTCGGTGGAGGAATCGGTCGTCGCCGTCTCCGAAGAGCCGGCCGGCTGTCCTGTGGAGGACTCGGCGCCGCTGCCGCCCATCCCGCTGCTTCGACTGACGGCGCTGGCGTCGCACACGCTCTGAACGCGTTTTGGGTGTGGTGACGCTGCACACCACAAGTCGATCTTTCGCCAGAAGCTTCCCCCACTTGTTGCGTAGGCGACGGCGCCAGAAGGCTGCTGTCGGTGGAGGAGGCGTGACCGCTGTCGCGACTCTGCTGGTCTTCCTGAGACCGGCCGCTAGTACTCTGAGACTGCTGCTGCGCTTGTTGCTGAGCCCTCTGCTGCCCAAGCGTCACAGTTGTCGCTGATTTAGGGCCGCCGACAACAACCACGACGTTCTCCTCCTCCTCCTCGGCTGGTTGTCTGGCGTCTGAGGCGCTCGAAGTGACCTGAACCAAACGAGGCATTCGTTTTCCTGTAAGAAACTAAACCATACCGTGAACCCACCAATAAGCGACGTGATCGCTTATTCTTTCAACCCACCCTCTAGGGCGGTCGCTTATTAGACAAGGTCGCTTATTGGAGAGGGGAGGGGGGATCGCTTATTGGAAGTTTTATAGTTATACGATCTACGCACCTTGCCGGCAATGCGGCTCGCGCCCTCAGACAGCGGCAACTGGGGTGCGTAGTAGTTGTGGAGGTGCTGCTGGGTGGCAGACGACCTTCGCTCGTCCGTCTGGTGCTTGGGACCAATGCCATTCGTCAGCGGGGCGCTCGTGGAAGCGTGCGGAGCGGGCGGTTGCTTCGCGACCGTCTTCTGCTTGTTGAACAGTTGGGGAGTAGGCACGTCGCTGGCGCCGGTCAACTGGTTCTCCAAATCAAACAGCTCGTTCAACAGGGCGTCCAAGTCGACGTCGCTCGATTCTGGAAATGACGGCAAAGTTTGTGCGCGCACCATGTGGCAAACAACAGCCAAACTGCCAAGTTACGGTATCTTACCTTCAAGGTTCGCTCTGGAGAAGCGGTTGGCGTCGATCTGGGGCTTCGGCAGCAGCGCCGGCTTCGGCCGAGGCGACACGGCGCCCGTCGCTGTCGTCGTGGAAGTGGAAGCAGAGGTGGCGGCGGCCGACGAGGTAGCCATCGCCTCGTCAGATCGTGTCGCAGACGAGGACGGCTGCAGGGTGGCGCCGATGTCTTCGAGCTCCTGCAACAGCAGACTGACCTGCCGGTACACTGAGCCGCTCATTCGGCGTGCCACTGGTGGTGGTCTTCGGGGGTTGCGGAAGGTCTTTGGGCGGCCGGCGGGCGTACGTCGCCCCAAAAGAGGCCATAAAACAGATTGGTAGCATATGCCCTCAGGCAAAGCAAGCGGAGGAGGAGTAATCGCTGTCGAAAGGGAAAGGCGGAAGCGCCCAGGCTACTCCGAAGAGAGCCAGCCGGCCGGCCGCCTGTTAGCATGCCAGCGAGTGAGGAAACACATCTGGCGCGCTGGCGCCTGCGGCCCGCCAAGGCGCCGCAGAAAAACGGAAACTTACCCAATCGACGGTTGCGCTGTGGTGGCGGCGCGACCCCTTCTCGCTCCGCCAACGCGTGATGGATGGCGGGGAGGCGCAAATCACTCCGGGACGGGACCGAGAGCCGGCCGACGCAAGAGACGGTCTCCCTCCGCCCAACGGCAGCTAATAAACGGCTACTACGGCCGATGGGAATTCTAGGCGGCCGTCGCCCGGAGAATGAAGTTACCGCAACAGATAGATCGCTTTGCGCCGATAGTAAATGTGCCGCCGCGGCCGAGCAAAGAAGCAGAAATCGAGCGCGCTAAGGCGTAGCCTCCAATAACGCGGCCTTGTATGTACTCAACTCATGCGGGCGGGAAAGGAAAACTCGAAAATGCCTCAAAAGCAGACGCCGAGGCCGGAAGGCCAACCTTGGCTTGTGGAAATGGCAAACAAATGGGTGGGCGTCGGCTATCGATTCGCCTCCAGCAAAGAGGGACGGAAAACCAATACCGACGGCGGAAAAAGCGCCGCATTCTTCCGGAGGACAAAGCTTCACTTAGACGAGAACTCACAAGGTCCAGAACTCATCTCGGCCCAGGAAACAGCGATCCTTAGTGCCCTCATAAAACAACACGCTCCGACCGCGGCGCGGCAACCTGCTCGGGGCGCTGCGCTGATTTCCAAGAACAGACACGACGAGGGGGAGGGGCTGAAGAGAGGCAGGCGGGCGGAAAAACGGCAGATGTGCCCCTGCCAAGGAAGCAGCCCGTCGAGTGGATAAAACCGCGACGGCCTTGCTAAGAATCGGCGCCCTACACGAATAAAAGAGGACGGCGCCCCCCAGTGAAGTGCCTGGCACAGCCGAAAACCCCTGCTAGACATAGCGACGAGGGCGCTCGACCGAAGAACAGCAGGAGGCCGCTTTCTACTCTACCTACTCGGCTTACTACGACGGCGGTCGTTCGCTCAATCGCCCGCAGCAGTAGTAGGTAGTACTACGCGATAGCTTGAGAGCCGGACGACGCCAAATTGGACCCATCGTGCTTGGTCGGGCTAATCGGAGGACGCACGATATGGGAGAACAACTGGTCATCGCCGGCCGCCGCACAATCGACCCAAATGCCTATCCGATTACGAGCGCCGTCCAGCGATAGCAGTAGTCGCCGTCACCCCAGGGAGGACGCACTGATTACTCGAGAAGCTTGCCAGTAGCCAGCGAAGCAGAGGACCCATTTAGACGGCCGGTCGGCCCGGAAACAATAAGCTCTGAATGCTTACTCCGTCGCTCTCATTTAGATCTCACAAGGAGGGGTGTCCCGCGTCGCCGCCGCTGTCAGGAACGGGCAGAGAGACAATATGGCGCGGGCGTCGATTCAATTTTCGACAGGCGACGGGGGAAGGAGCGATCAGAGGACGCAGCAGCCGCAGACGGCTATTGACACAATTGATGGGGGCGGAGTGAGCGAGCTCTGGAGACGAGGCAGCTGATGATGGGGAAAGACAATTGCCGGTCGCGCGCCAAAAGGGCTGTAAGCGACGACGACGACAACGACGACGACGACGACGCGTCGTCTCGACGCGTCGTCTACATAGTACATTCGGCACACAAGGGAGACGGAGCTGTCACCAAGCAAGCGCCACTGCTGCACTGACGAAGGGCGGCGTGCGGCGTTATTTACGACCAACGAGATGAGACCGTTTGTCGCAACCTTGCCCAACTCTGGTTTCATCGACAGCGACACAACCCAAGGCGGGGAATAAAGGGAAACAAGTGCTTTGCTCCAGCGCACTACGGCGCTACATACCTTGCTGAGCGCGTCCAGTTGGCCCAAGACGCTGAGTTGGCTGTTTCTGTCCATGACCACCACCAGTTGATCCAATTCGTTGTCCGAGTCCCAGTCGGCCGTGTCGGAATCGCAGCCGCTCCCACTGAACCTGGAATCGAAGGGAGCGCTCAGACGCACGAATGGACGCCACTACTTTGATAGTAGGAAGCCACACTACAGTTACTGTCGGCGTATTCGGAGTGCCGATCTTAGACGTCGCGCCAAACGAAGGCAGAGAATGTGATATACGATTCTATTTCCAGCAGCGTCCTTCCAGCTAGGAGAAGCGAGAGCGCGCCCGTCTCATCCATAATTCACCGACTGATTCAACAACGAATTACGCGCGTCTAACACGCGCCGACAAGCGACTAGAGCTGGCTACACCGATGCATTTCCTAGCCGCCGTTCAAAACTGGCGCGCGCTCTGTGACCGAAGCGTGCTTGCGCCTTGACGGCGAAGCGAGCATCGGCCAGGCAGGAGCGAAACAAGGCGGCAGGATGGGAGAAGCGGCCAAATCGAGCCGACTGCCGCCCTGGCACCGTCAGAAGCGTGATGTAGACGCTTCTATCAGCTCAGCTGAAGCCCTCGCCTCGCTACACTACCATAGGTGCAGGCGGGGGGGGGGGGGGGACGGGGGGGGGAACCCCCCCTCTGGCCCTGGCCTCTAGTGAACTTTTCACTGGTACTCCCCCCCCTGGCATCCGAAATTCGGAAAAAAATCCGGAAATTTCGGAAATTTTCTTGTATTTTTGGTAGTTTTTGGTCCTATTTTGTCCAAATTTTCGCCTGCGGCGCTATATTTCGTCTATTTATGCACAAATTAGCGTGTTTTTGACCAAATTAAGGCGATTTTTAGCGTATTTTTGGCCATTCTAAAAAGCTGTTCACTGGTCCCGGGACCCCCCCCCCCCTCTCAAAAATTTTCCTTAACTAGAACCCCCCCCCCCTGGCCTCCGGGTGGCCTGCACCTATGTACACTACCCTACAACTAGACACTCTACGGCGCTTGGAAAGCAGCCGACTCTTTTTCGGCCGATTTCCAGACTACGAGGAACGAAGGACGAAGGATACCAACCGACCGACGTCGGCGTCGTCAGGTTCACTGCAATCACTACCGCGCAGGTCTGCTTCAACTAAACTACGCATCAGACTAAGCAACTACTAATTAGAGAACGTCATGTAGCCATCACTTCGTGATAAAACAACGCGCAAATTCAAACTCTAAGCCAGTAGTTGATCGAAACGCCACCACAGACTGAAAGTGCATCAAGTCAGTGATGACTGAACGTTCACACGGCTGGTAAGTTGCAAGAACCACTAATATAGTCATGCCATGGTATTGCATTGCCGCCGCGCGCCGACAATACATGGAGAAGCTATGGGCGCGCCGACGCCGACTGCAGTTGCTCACTGGTGGGAGGGGAAGTGAACGCTGCGCTGCTGCCTGTTTGGACACTCGCCGGCGACCGACCTACGCGAATAGAGGGGCGACGAAAAACGCTGTTGTGTGCGAGAGTGAGGCACCAATAGGTTGGGTACGGAAGGGAGAGACGGTCCTAAGTGACTAAGGAACGAACGCTCGCCGCAGAGTAGGTGTGTAGGCAAGGCAGAAAGGTAGGTGCAGCGTCAGAGAGTGTTCTTTCGCCGACTGAAGGAAGGCAGCAGCGCCGGGAGTGAGCACAAAGCCGCGCCCACAGCCGTTTACTTACTCATCGGCAAATGGCAATCGCAGACGAAGCTGCAAAGTCGAGAAACGATCGCCAGCGGAGCGTGGCAAACAAAGCGCCGCTGTGCCCGCGTGCCGGCGCGCAGTCAGTGACAGGAAGCGCGCCTGCCGCCGCCGCCGACCGAGCTTTCCGGTCAGTTTAGCCTTCTTGGCGTTGAAAGAACCTTCTCCCTTTCCCTCAGCCTCCGCCCAAGGACGTCCAACCATTATTACGGGTCTTGGTTCGTGAGACATTTTTGGAGCGCGATTTCACCAAGCGGCGCTGGCGGTGTAAATGAAACCTGCACCGTAAAATCAGCCATGGTGACGACGGATCAGCCGCGGACAGGGATACGAGCAGTGCGCTGCGCAGTGTCCAAAGCTGCTCTTCTCTGGGCGCTATGCCGCTATGTGTAGGTGTCGCTCACTCAAAAGACCGGTTCTGGCGCCGCCGCTGTCTGTCTGTCACCGGAGTCGCCCAGTTGACAAGCGATGTGAAAATAATCGAAAGAGGCTGACTCGCGGAGATTGTTTGGGCTGTGAGAGACTGACGCCCTGGGAACTGGGAGAAAAGACAAGCGCGGCTGCGACACTGGTCGGGAAAACAATCGTCGGCGCTGGGGCTCAAGGGACGGCGCCGCGCAAAGCTGGGGGGACTCCGATTTCACTCTCTCATCCTGCGCTCGGAATAATGGGCTTTCGATATTCGACTGGTGTCGATGACAAAGACGGGGGCCGAACGAGCGCGATCTGATCGACGCTAATTGCGTGAAGGCCGGCGCCGTATCCTGTCTGCCACCTGTTCGTACGTGACGCATCCATCACGAAAGGCGCAGGAAAGAGTTCTCGAAAGAACACATCCTGGGTGGGTGGGTAAAACGGACAGCAAGAGTGAAGCAGCACCCTTGCCCCCCCCCCCCCCCCCCCCCCCCCCTGTACCTGGGACCGTCGTCTGCCGACGAAAAGATAAGAAGTTCATGTAAACAGCTCAAGTTGGTTGCACCAGATGCCTCGTGAGCACATGGATGTACATGCGTCGCTGTCAAACAAAGCAAACTCTGTCGCCTTGCCTAGGAAACGCAATGAAGGCTGTATACTACTGCAAACCCAGAGTTAATACAGCGACAGCACCGCTACGAAAACACAGACAGAAATACCTAAGGCCTAGAGAGTAACGCGCTAAAATGGTGTATGAGGAGGGCCGAAGTGCGCTCGCCGGTCTTACTCTCTACGAGAAGGGGGGAAATGGAATCGGCCGCAGGGGGTCCGACTTGACGCCAAGGTGACTGCTGCTACCATTCAGACGGAGGGAATGGACGGAGTGAATGAGGGAGCGAGGGAGACACCGCATGGGAATGGTATACCTACTACTGTAAAGGGGGTGGGGGTAGGGAAGAAAGGGTCCAGTGGAGTGGAGCAGAAGCGGTAGAGGAAGAGCCGGGGGAGAAACGGACTCGTCGCGGTCACAAAGGCAAACAGTTGGTGGCGCTGCCGCCGCCGTCCACTCGAACAGTCGTCGGTGGTTGTTGGCCTTTGTCAGAGGGAGGCGACGGCGGTGCGCGAACGCGCAACAGGAGATACGGCTTGGCGATTGGCAGAACGAACGGACTTGTAGATATGGGCAGACAGGTATCGCCGGCCGCCGTCAACCACAACAGATCACATCGCTCATTGTTCGGCGCGCGCGAACGCCGCTGTTCCGATCCCAGTCACTCACTCGCTCTCGTCGACGACGGCGGCGGCGACGCGTCGGCGCAACCTTTCCATGCCCAGCGGTGACGAAAGTGCCTCGTCGGCCGTCGACGACGACATTGCTCCAGCAGAGGGTGTCGAATCCAATCGTCCACAATCCGGCCGACAAGCGCAGGACGCGCCTTCTTATTCCAGTCCAGTGGAGAGCAGTCTACTACTACTACCGCTGCAGGCCGCTAGTACTCGAGAATTGAAATCCCCGCCTCCGTTCGGCCGGAACAAATACTGCGGCGGCCATTCAAAGGCGAAGCAGCAACAGTGTTAGTCATCGTTGCCGACCAGAAGCCGGCCGCCGTGTCGCGTGTCGCTATGCGAAGAAGAAGAAGGGGACGACGAAGATAAATAAGTAATCCCCTTGGGGCTAAGTCGCCGCAGACCTCGGAATCTCCGCCGCGCTTCCAACGGGAGAATTAATCAAATTCTCTCTGTCTCAGTGCGCGGGCGTCCTTTTGGATTGTACCACCGCAGTCGCCGCTTCGTCTTGTTCCAGTGGCGCTCTAAGAGACAGGGAGGCGCCGTCGCTGCGCCGAGTCAAAGCAGTGGGAGCCGACGGCGGCTGGACTTCCTTTGCTTCCCTGCCGAGCGTCAATCCGCCCATTGGAGAAGAAGTGACGAGGCAGGGAGGAGGGAACGCCACAACGGGCGGCAAACAAAATCCGATGTTCGCAAAGGAAATTTGGAGGAAATGGGCCCAGACGCTGTCTCTTCAGTTGGGTAAACAGAGACGGACAAACGGACGACGGTCAACTCGTGTAGTAACGAGTGACGAGCAGGAACGAAGCCGCCTCCACGTTACGCAATTGGCTTTGCTAGCGGGTTTCTATTGCCTGTCACAAGGCCACACCACCAAGACGCCGTTCACTCAACCATTGCTGACATAATTATTTCTGAAAGTCTGACCCTGATTGTGTACCCCACATCGTAACACGAAGACTTACTACGCATGTATGACAGTGCACTGAGCGTGGTACATGTGCTGCCTGCGCCGTGCACGGAAGTAAATCGATCTGTAACTTTGAAATTATAGTCAACAGCTTTCACACCAGATGCGAACACGATATATGTGGCAACTGTTCAATTGCACTTTGGAAGCGATTAACAGCAGTGTTGTACGTACACAAGTCGAATCTCACAGTAGTTATGTTAGCAAGATGTTGCTTCGGATCGGACCGTCGGTCAAAGGGAAAATAGACACTGCACAGAATTCTGGGCGAATTCAGGGCCTCTGGGCGAGCACGGGCCCATTGACCACTGTCGACTTGAGTCGTGGAAGGCGCTGACTGATCTCTTGGAAGTTGCGCTTGGGTCGACGTGGTCGCTGGACGCGTCGCGACGTCTGCATCGCGGCAGCACGTCTGACTGCAGATCGACATCTGGAAGAATGCCTGGTGGTTACCACTGCGAAGGCAACAAACATACAATTGGAGTTGCACTCTTGACGTACGTGCAGCTCTCCCTGTCCAACGTTGTCGACCTGGGGCACGGCTTATTGCAATCACAGGAGCAGTTGCTTTGTGACCACTTGAAGGGACCTATTCGGGGAAAGCAGGGTCGGTTTGGCATGATATGAGATCACGACAAATTGGTGCATCCTAATTTCTTTGGTTAATATAACCAATTGCATTCATTAATTCAAATTAACTAAACTAGTCAAATCATCAATTAATCTAGTCTGATTCTGTTTAGTTTGGTTCGCTTAATTTAATTTAATTTAATTTAATTTAATTCAATTCAATTCAATTCAATTTACATTTAATTTAATTTAATTTAATTCAATTCAATTCATAAAATTCAATTTAATTTAATTTAATTTAATTTAGTTTAATTTAATTTAATTCATTTTAATTTAATTTAACTTAATTTAAATTAATTTTGATTTAATTTAAGTTAATTTATTTAAGTTAATTTAAGTTAAGTTAATTTAAGTTAAACTTAACTTAACTTAACTTAACTTGATTTGATTTAATTTGATTTAATTTAATTTAATTTAACTTAGCTTGATTTGATTTAATTTGATTTAATTTGACTTAACTTGATTTGATTCAATCAGTTTAGTTTAGTCTAATTTAGCTTAATTTGTTCAACTTAATTTAGTTTGACTTGATTCGGTGTGATTTAACTTTATTAATTTAGTGTACTACAATTATATTAGATTCAATTAACAGTCAAATTAAATTAAACCTAATTTGATCTATTTTAATTTAACTAAATCCACATTAATTTAATATGGTACAACTTTGTTGATCTTAATTAAGCTTACTTCAGTTTAATTAAACTCAACTTATAACATAACATGATTTAATTTGGTCTACATTAGTTTTGAAATTTTGTTTAATTAAATCTAGTTAACCTT
>JASAMZ010012031.1:0-31004 GCA_030248115.1 Linhomoeus sp. GSCO2_2
TATTTTTGGAAAACAGCAATACGTGGTACTTCGTTCAGTCATGTATTGCTCTTGTTGTATGTTTCTCAATAATGTACCACGTCACAGGCAATGAGCATGCTGCTACAACAATAGAGAATAGTCTACAGAATAGACGCCTGGGTCGCATCATGATGTGACTTTCTCGCAGAAGCGCGAAACCTACCATTTCTTGTGGTGGAGCCCACAAAACCAGATTAGCTATTCTAGACGACATTCTCAACTGTAGGCGCTGAAATTCCTGCCGTGTCACACGTCTCAGAAGTGCATTGCCTTGTGTGCATCTGCGGGGCCGCACCCAGGCATATACATATACTGTACTTATGCTTGCGGGACACAAGGTTGGTGCAATTTGTTCCTCATTCAGTCATAGCTCAGTTCCAGGATAATATGTCCATCGATCTGCTCAATGTGGTTGCGCCGTAGGCATCAAAAGCATCTACAAGTGCAATGCAGTATAATTGCATGCAAAAGCGGCTAAACTTTAGAACGCGAAACAACACTCTTTCCCACAACGCGTCTTCAAAATCGGTCCGCTTTCTTCCGCTTCACAGGAGTGGTTTCGTCTTCTTTCCTTTTGAAACCGAAGACGGCCGCGCAACGGTTTCTGCGACGCTACAACGCGGCAGGTACACTTCCTTGAATGCCCGCCTGGTGGCAGTCGACGTCAGCAGGATTAGGTAGGGGTTGCACCAGCAGTAGACGTCGAGAAGCACGCTCCTAAAGTCCAAGTCTTACACTTCAAACGGTCATCGAATGTCTAGCGCATAGTATGCGACACGCTCGCACGAGACAAGACGATCAATCGTACCACAAGGGAGCGATCCAACTCCCAATGAAGACCCCGGCAGGCTACCCACACATTGAGAACCATGATGTTGGATAGATGGAAACCCGTTGCACAGTAGAATGACACCTGGTCTGATCTATTCTAGGCATCACCCACTCCCTCCCTCCCTCCCTCCCTCCCTCCCTGCCTCCCTCCCTGCCTCCCTCCCTCCCTCCCTCCCTCCCTCCCTCCCTCCCTCCCGCCCTCCCCATCCCGCCCTCCCCTCCTCCCCCCCCCCCTCACTCCCTTCCCCCCCCCTCCCCGCCTATAGATCCCACATGTATGCGACGGGTGCCTGTATAAGAAAGAGACTGAAGCCACAGAAGAGCATCTTGCGCTCGCTCGCTGGGGTCACGGCCGACTGAGAGCCTTTCCTGCGTGTCAGAAGGGAGGCGAAGGACGCCACGTACAAACACATGGAGATCAAAGCGAGACAGAGCCAGAACAACAGCACAAAACGGAAATTGCGCTCCTGAACTGAGATTTTGAATTTATGTCTGTTCTACGGTTTGCTTCAGTTGCACATTGTGTCTTAACAGGCCACGCGCAATACAATACCTGGCGCACACTGGCGTACGCTGATACTCCCAGCCTGGTCCTGTTGTCATAGTGGAAGGTCATCCCTCCAAAGGTGGGTAGTATGACTGCAATTTAAGTTATTTTGTGCAAAGATGCGCATCAATATCTTTCATAAAAGAGTACTGTTTACTCAGGATAACTGAGACCAGAGCCACTAGAGCAAGAAGTGCCATCTTTGTCACCGGAGAGGCGAACATCTGAAGCAGATCACCACCACACCAATCGACGACGAATATGCATGAATGTTTCAAATTCTGCGTACTGTACCTTTGATGAGTAGGCAGGGTGCACCACAGCCACGTAACGATTGATGGCGATGGCTGTCAATATATAGGCTTGCGTGTGGCTGAGTACCTCATAAGCCACCTCACCACCAGTAGCTATCAAATCTCCATTATGTTCGTGGTAGAAGCGACTGAGAACTCCCCACATGGGCAGCTTGACGAAGATGTACACAACAGCCAGTTGCAGCATGTCGGCAATTCCGAGGACAAACGTCAGTCGAAAGAAAGGCGCATCAAAGGGTGACACGCGCCAGCGCTTGAGAAGTAACAGCAGATACAAAATGTAGAGCATCAACGAGGGTGTTAGGAAAATGAGGGCGATCAATTCGGCAGCGGTCATCAATGGGGTAAGCATGGTGGAACTGTGTATGTGTGTACTTTCACGACTGCGACCATAGGACTAAAATGTCGTTCGGATCCAAATATCTCTAACGTTCCTTTTGGCGGTGCTACTGAAGCGCTGCGCTTGCGGTTCGCACGCTTGCGAAAGACCAGCTAATGAAATGGCAGAAATGGGTTACTATTCTGGAATTTTCTTCCGTGCATTAGACGTTCGGTCAGAGTAAGTTCGTATGGGAACTTAGCAAGATGCGGCGCCCCCCGCCTGATCTAATTGAAGCTATTCAAAGGATAGCCTTTTGATGGATATGGCTGTTTCGTCCCAAATCCGCCCTAACACTTGGCACGTCAATTGGTACAGTAGTTTGGGAGGCTTGTCCAGTTTCTACAGTAACAAAGGACATTCATCATTGTCTTCCAATTTCATCGAAGGCGAGGACATCATAATGTAGTCTTAGTCAACTTACAGTTGCGAACACCTACCTACATACATGTCTCTCTGTCACAAATGTCACTGCCATGGTCAAAGCAACTTGCACGCGCTATGCGGACGGAAACAAATACATAAATGTGTACTCACTGCAGCCCCTAATTCAGTCGTCGCCTTGCTTGTTCTCGAACGCCATGAAGTCCTGCAAACCATATTTATGCAGAATTGTTCATTTTCGCTGTTTGCAAACAAGCTTTTCTTACGTTTGAGCACAATACAAAGCACTAAACTTCTGCTTTCGCATCGACAACTCACGATTAGGAACAGGGCTCCAAGCATCGTAGCCTTGGTCTTCACGTCCAGGTCCATCGGGACTGAAAAATCGATATTATACACTTCAAAATAGCAATTACCAAAACACGCACCGCACACTCTTACACTGCACGCCGAAGTTGTCGGCCACCGTAAACATCTCGCGCGCCAGGCCCGTCCACTGCTTGGAAATCTTTCCAACCTTGGTTTTGCTCCCGTCTACGGAGTAGACCTAAGAATATTTTTGCGAACTTATGTTGTTTTCGGAAAAGTGATTCTAGTCTTACTGGAAAGTCAACGTCGGAGCAGCAGCGGCACATGCAGCAAGGTCCTTCGATGCGCAATTGGGTCTTGCCGTCTGCGTCTTGAATGGAATAGTTGAAGCCGACGACGGAGCATTCCTGTTTCACTCGACCGATCACCTGGCCTGCAGTGGAGGGCGCAGTGAAGGTACTGTAGGCGCGAGTTTATAGCAAGCTCCGGTATTAAAAAGTTGAGTTTGCATTCTGACTGACATTGCAAAGAGTTGCGTTCGTTCTGCAGAGAGTGCGAGAGTTCATCGCCCGCATGCTCCGTCCGCATCATAAGCCCTCACTTCGCAAGAGGGTATTGCATAGCAATATTGATTTCACCCGCGATTTGGCTTTTAGAGCAAGAACACCCCCCCTTCAAGCAACACTTTTTAAAAAGTGACAAAAACTTGTAAAAGTTGTTGCAAACATTTGACAGAGCACAAAAGAGCGCACTACGAACAATCAACCCGTGTCGCACTTCTGTCCATGTAGCAAAGAGCGATCTTAGTGTTAAAATCTCGAGAATGGCGTTTTCTGCGGTGCGCGCTTGCGTTATTGAAACCAGGCAAGTCGTCCGGGGGACGCAGTATACTCCACAAATTTGAACTCCTACGCACGGTGACTCCTCTGCTGTTGTGGCCTCCTGACACACCCAATCGCAAAACTAATGCCGAATTCGTGATCTACATCCCAAAGTACCCCAGAATCGACATACAACACCCCTAACTTCCTATGGACTCGCAGAACCAAAATTCTGCACTTGGGGTACGGTAGCATGCGAATTCGTCATAGGTACGCTTAAACATCATCTAAACGCTAAACGAATGCCAAATTCGTAATCAGCGCCCCCGAAAACCCCTTAATCGGGTATAATGTCGCGAAAGTCGACCCGACACCCAATATTCAAATAAACGCGGCAGGGTTACTGTAGCTCTGCAAATTTGCCAAAAACACTTTTCTGGACCAGATTTAAACGTAGAATCGTTTGAAACCACGTTTGAACCGATTCGGCAACGCATTCGAGCGCTACAGACGCTGAAATGCGAAAAGCGCAATTTTTGACCCCGGAGTCAAAAAAGTTCCACCAAGATAACTTTTTTGTGTCTCAACCGATTTTCTCCGTTCATGGCTCATTCGATAGAGGACATCTGGGAAGGAGCACCAAAAGCGGTCTCGCGGCTCTATCTGCTACCTATCGCGCACAACAAACCGTCAAAGTCGGAAAATAGCGAAAAATCGCGAATTTTTTAAATTTGGCGCCAAAATGGGTCCCGCAGCGATCCAATTCTTTTTTTCCGTGTTCGGCACTATCGAGGGCTACAACATATCAAAAGATAGTATATACCATTATATGCAACTTTTTCGAGTTCTACCTTGTACTATGCCTTTTTCAGTACTTTGAAAATTTAAATTTTTGAATTTCCCGCCAACGGGGTCCCGGAGCGTGACCCCATATATCGTGCAGGTTGCCCACCTACTAGGCCTACCCAACGCAAAAGACCGTTTGGAAATCGGCCGCTTCACGCGCGAACGCCGTTGACTCAAAGTTTCTGCGTTTCGCGCACAATCGCTATATACTCCACACTTTTTTGTGGAGTATAAAAATTTATTGCTGCCGCATAAAAGAGCACGCCGAGGGCTTTCAGCTGACGTGTCGATTGCCATTCTACGACAAAAGACGAGCGAGTTAGTGGCGTTTTGTGCTTTTGCACCTTCGAGGTACTGTCACTCGCGAAATTCAAACTTTTGAGTTTCGACCAATGAGAGAACAAATGATCAGTGAGTCGGGAGCTATCCAAAAAGCTCGAGATCGTCTCTCTACGACGCAAGTTGAGCGCGTTAGAGCGATCTTAGCGTCAAAATCCCGAGAATGGAGTTTTCCGCGGTGCGTGTTTGCGTAATTGAACAAACTTTTGTAGCCGCATGAAAGAACACGTCGAAAGCTTTCACCTGCCGTGTCGATTGCCACCCTACGGCGTAAGACGAGCGAGTTAGAGCCGTTTTCTGCTTTTGCACCTTCGAGGTACTGTAACTCGCGAAATTCAAACTTTTGAGTATCGACCAATGAGAGAACAAATGATCAGTGAGTCGGGAGCTATCCGAAAAGCTCGAGATCGTCTCTCTACGACGCAAGTTGAGCGCGTTAGAGCGATTTTAGCGTCAAAATGCCGAGAATGGCGTTTTCGGCGGTGCGTGTTTGCGTATTTAAAAAAACTTTTACAGACGCATGAAAGAACACGTCGAGAGCTTTCACCTGACGTGTTGATTGCCGCTCTACGACGTAACACGAGCGAGTTAGAGCCGTTTTGCCTTTTGACCTTCGGGTTACTGTAGCGCGCGCAATTCAAACTTTTGAATTTCGAAACCTCTTAGCTGAATGATCAGTGAGTCGAGACCTATCCGCAGAGCCCAAGATCTCCGCTCTACGACTTTCCAACGCCGAGATCTGAGAGCGTTACGCACTAACGTACGGGCGTACGTACTTACGGACGGACGTACGCACGCAGGCCGAGCTCTCCTAGGGTGTCGCCCGCCTGAGGGCTGGCGAAAAAATCTTATGTACTGTAGCTCTTTGAATTCAGACAATCCTTGGGTACTGCAGCTTTTGGAATTTATGACAATCCATGGATACTGTAGCTCTTTGAATCTATGAAAAACTTTCGCTAGAGTGAAGAAGCCAAGACGAAAATGACATGAACTGTTGAGAAGACTTCGTCTTGAAAGGTCCCTATGTATGCTTTTGATGATGGCAAGCAGGATTCCACAAACTTCACACAAAGGCGAGGAAACCGCCGATATACTTTATTCTTCCACATTCAAACATTCAAAACACTCACCTGGCGGCGCCTCCACAGTGGCTTCCTGCGCGCAACAACCGCAACCGGCGCACCAATTACATGCGCACAGGGTGCAGCACTTGAAGGGCCGCTGGATGCGCATCACCTCCTGGAGCGAACGCACGCACGCACACTCTCACGTGCTTAGGCTATCGCCCGGCCTGTGTTCTTACGCTCTCTTTGGTCTTTGTACGCACCTTATTGGCGTTGTCAACCACGTGGAGGGTGAAACCGCGCGCTTCTTCACAGCATATGCGCGCCAGGCAGCCGCTCTCTTCGAAGGCGTAGTACACTTGTTGTCCCATGCTGTTCTTGATGGCGTACTTGTTGTTGGTCTCCCACCCTGTGAACGCCTGCAGCAGCTCCACCACCTGCAGAGAAAATAAAGGTGGGGTGGGGTGACTTCAGGTCACAATCTCCTGACTATAAGGTGTTAGCCTGGCAGTAATGGGACCCACTCAACACTCATCACCAACCCATAAACTTACTGTCTCCAAAATCGATGCAACCTTTCCGCTGGGACTAGTTGGAACCATACGTGTAAGCGCCAATCGGCCAGGGCCCAGGGGGGGGGGGTTGGGGGGGGGGGGGGGGGATAGGACCGCTGGGGGGGGGGTTGGGGGGGGGGGGGGGGATAGGACCCCTGGGGGGGGTCTGAGGCCCCTGGAGGGGGGTCAAATGACCTAAAAATTTTAAAAAATACAAAAAATAAGAAAATTTTGCAAAAAAAAAAATAATTAGGCCAAAAAGTGCCAAAAATCACTTAATTTTGGTCAAAAGCGTCTTAAATATAGCGCCGCAGGCGAAAATTTGGCCATTTTCAAGCGCCGCAGGCGAAAATTTTTGCCATTTTCAAGCGCCGCAGGCGAAAATTTTTGAAATTCTAGGGGGGGGGTCTTTTGGGGAAGGCGGGAGGGGGGTACCTGGGGGGGGGGGGGGGGTATGGGGGTACACTTTCGGCTAGGGGGGGGGGGGGCTTACCCCCCCCCCCCCTCCCCCCCTCCCCTGGTTACACGTATGGTTGGAACAACCTCCGAATCTCATCTACACCCACTCTACGAACCAACACCACGACATACACACTCATTCCACTAACTTGATGAGCCAACAGTTGATCCACCATCGCCAAATACTCCAAGCCATGGGGGCAATTGGGTGGCGCCGCCGGAGGCGCTGCCGCCCAACTGCCTAAAAGAAATTTCGCACAATCCGCCGTAGTTTTGTACTCCTACAAGTAATACACTAGCCAAAGATTACAGGGTGGCTGGCAACTATGAAGCGTACACAACTACAAAGTGTAGGCAGAGTGTAGTGTACACGGTGGCACTTATGTTTGAAGTTTTGCCAGTCGAGGGTGTTGTGTTGAAAATACAGTCCAAATGATGGTTGTAGCTTGCCCAGCAGCCTGATATTGTTGCTCAAGTTGTCATAGCTTTCAAAATAGAGCAAAAATTGAGCAGCTCTATGCCCTTATTACCTATGTAGCTATATCACAGTGCAATGACACAAAAGCCACAAGGTGACAGAAGGTTCGCTCGCGGCCTATTTTCGTCTGACACAAATACCAATGCCATATATTTCTATCCCTAATGCCATTCCATTGCAAACACTAATAGCAAACGAAAACCACGATGCCAAAAACACTAGTGGCAACCAACCAGGCTGAGGCGGCGCCCCCGGCTGAGTGGTGATTGGCTGGGCCATGGTTTTGATCAAATGGGAAAGTCGCAAACAACGAATGAGCAAAGCAATATGTTTCCAGTCAGAAAAGATCCTCAACCAGCCAAGCACACCACCACAGAAAGCAGTGAAGCGGGTCGCTTCTATTGCACACTCGTGTTGATTCGTTGCGTCCGAATTCACGGCGGAAACCTGCCTTTGATCCGGCGGAAGAATCAGCGACGATTGTCGGTTGATTCACAAAGCGGAATAGTCGACTATTGCCGGGTACAAGAATCAGAAACCAAAGCTCTAGTCGTCTATCTATGGCTACAAATGCCATTCCGATCACGCATTCGCACAAACAGCCGAGCCAATCGAAGCATGCGTCGTCCTGACTGTTCTCGACGGCAATGAAGTTTTGTAAATAACATTCGTTGGAATTCCCCATTGCTATGTATTGTAGGTAGCCAGTTTTAAACAAAGTGTACCTGTACCCAACTGTGTTCTGAAACAGGGATGTCCATAGAAACTAATTCAGTTTCGCTTTCAGTATCAGGGTATAAGGTTTCATTGCAGTTTCAGTTTGAGAATCCGTTTCAGTTTTAGTAAAATTCCTTTTGAGTTTTAGTTTCAGTATTACGATGCTCGTGAGATGTAGGCGTGCATGTGTTTGCCAACATTCTAAGTAGTCAGTCAGAGTCGTCCTCGTCACAGTCGTCACATATGCAATCGCCTATGAAACTACACATGCATCTACAGAATGCGAGCATAATGCGATCAGTGTCACATAAGTCGTCCTGCTTGTTTTCGAACGCCATGAAATCCTGCAAGCAAAATGTGGTAGAATTTTGCTGCCATTTCAGTCGGTTCATAGGAAACAAGCGGTCTTTTCTGGTAAAATACACCAAAATTATCTTCAAAAGACAAATTCACTCACGATCAGAAACAGGGCTCCAAGCATGGTGGCCTTCGTCCTGACGTCAAGGTCCATCGGGACTTAATAATCGACGTCTGCTGTGTGAATTTTACTATTTCAATCACTAGAACACGCCCAATACTCACACTGCACGCCGAAATTGTCTGAATCCGTAAACGTCTCGCGCGCCAGACCGCTCCACTGCTTGGAGATCTTGCCCACGTTCGTTTTGCTCCCATCGATAGAGTAGATCTAAAGATGACTTGCAAAAGTTGTTGTGTTATTACGACAATCTTGGGCAGCATGTGAAAGAGGGAGCGCAATTTGCACTTCTTGCTTGCACACATTGTGTCAGAATCGATGTCTATCGAACGAGAGTGGTAATTATCGTCGTCACTCTGCGGCTTTTTGACGCCGAGCTTTGGAAGAGTGACGCACGCTATCAGGGACTGTCGTTATCGGGAGGATGCTCCCCGGAGTGTAAAATGCATGCAAAGCTGCCTGCAGGCTTAGGCCTAGCCTAGGCATGGGTTGAGGCTAAGGATATGCTTCAGCTTAGGCCTAGGCTTAGGCTTAGGCTTAGGATGAGGAAAAGGACAAGGCTTAAGCTTAGGCCTAGGCTTAGGCTGAGGCTGCGGCTGAGGCCGAGGCTAAGTCTTAGGCGGGTAGGCTTATCCTTAGGCTTAGACTTATCCTTAGGTTTAATTTAGGCTGTGCTGAGCTTGAGAGTTCGTTGGTTTGCATTTTGCGAATAAGGGCCAGGAATTGGAGGGTCGGCCGACCGAGGCATCGGACGCGAATTAACCTCACCGGGAAGTCGACGTCGGCACAGCCGCGACACAAGACGCATGGTCCTTCTATGCGCAGCTGAGTCTGGCCATTCGCGTCTTGGATGGAGTAGTGGAAGCCACAGAAGGAGCACTCCTGCTTGACGCGCCCGATGACCTGGCCTACAATAGTGGGACGCGGCGAGGATACGGTAGCTTCCGATAGTCGAATATCGATGGAGAAAACAGTTGATGAGACTTCAGTCATTTTCGATTGGTGGACAAGAGTTCTAGAGTTTGAGCTTTGCAAGCGGAGTGCCACACCAGGTTGAAGAGACAGTAAACGATACCGTAGCTCGCCACATTGGAAAATTCAAAAACTCAACCAGGCGGAGCTTCCACAAGGAGCTCCTGGGCGCAACAGTCGAAACCGGCGCACCAATTGGAAGCGCAAAACGGGCCGCATTTGAATGGTCGCTGGATGCGCATCACCTCCTGAACACAGCCACACGTATGTAAGTACTCATGTAGCTACATTGACTAATCTTTCAGCTTGTGAGCGAGCTTCTACCTTGTTGTGGTTGTCGACCACGTGTATTTTGAATGCGCGTTGGCTGCCGCAGCACATGCACCAGTCAGTATCTTCGAAGGCGTAGTACACTTGTTGTCCCATACTGTTCTTGACTGCGTACTTGTTGTTGGTCTCCCATCCAGTAAACGCCTCCAGCAGCTCTACGACCTGTGGCGACGCGTGGAAATAGAATGTGCGTGCGTGCGTGCGTGCGTGCGTGCGTGCGTGCGTGCGTGCGTGCGTGCGTGCGTGCGTGCGTGCGTGCGTGCGTGCGTGCGTGCGTGCGTGCGTGCGTGCGTGCGTGCGTGCGAGTCAACCGTGTGTGCCCCAAAGATACTTGCAATGTAGCTACCTAGGTACGTACAGGTATGCACCATCTCCAGCACCTATCAATCATCTTCAAAAGCCGCACTAACCCCAACAGTACTCCTCCCACTTACCTGGTGAGCCAGAAGCTGGTCAACCATCGTCAAGTACTCCATACCCGGCGGGCAGTTCAGTGGCGTGTCTGGAGGGAGGGAGGGAGGGAGGGAGGGAGGGAGGGAGGGAGGCAGGGAGGGAGGCAGGGAGGGAGGGAGGGAGGGAGGGAGGGAGTGGTGATGCCTAGAATAGATCAGACCAGGTGTCATTCTACTGTGCAACGGGTTTCCATCTATCCAACATCATGGTTCTCAATGTGTGGGTAGCCGCCGGGGTCTTCATTGGGAGTTGGATCGCTCCCTTGTGGTACGATTGATCGTCTTGTCTCGTGCGAGCGTGTCGCATACTATGCGCTAGACATTCGATGACCGTTTGAAGTGTAAGACTTGGACTTTAGGAGCGTGCTTCTCGACGTCTACTGCTGGTGCAACCCCTACCTAATCCTGCTGACGTCGACTGCCACCAGGCGGGCATTCAAGGAAGTGTACCTGCCGCGTTGTAGCGTCGCAGAAACCGTTGCGCGGCCGTCTTCGGTTTCAAAAGGAAAGAAGACGAAACCACTCCTTGTGAAGCGGAAGAAAGCGGACCGATTTTGAAAGACGCGTTGTGGGAAAGAGTGTTGTTTCGCGTTCTAAAGTTTAGCCGCTTTTGCATGCAATTATACTGCATTGCACTTGTAGATGCTTTTGATGCCTACGGCGCAACCACATTGAGCAGATCGATGGACATATTATCCTGGAACTGAGCTATGACTGAATGAGGAACAAATTGCACCAACCTTGTGTCCCGCAAGCATAAGTACAGTATATGTATATGCCTGGGTGCGGCCCCGCAGATGCACACAAGGCAATGCACTTCTGAGACGTGTGACACGGCAGGAATTTTAGCGCCTACAGTTGAGAATGTCGTCTAGAATAGCTAATTCGTTTTGTGGGCTCCACCACAAGAAATGGTAGGTTTCGCGCTTCTGCGAGAAAGTCGCATCACGATGCGACCCAGGCGTCTATTCTGTAGACTATTCTCTATTGTTGTAGCAGCATGCTCATTGCCTGTGACGTGGTACATTATTGAGAAACATACAACAAGCAAAATGGAGGAAGAAACGACAACGACAGAGATTGAGACAACCATCCTCAAGTCGACAGAAGAGTACACAACAGGGAGGGGTTTCATAAAGGAACACATTAACTTGTTATTACAGTAGTCCGCTATAATTGAGCGGGTTATGGAAAGCTGAGGCGTAATTGTTTTGAAAGCGCCAATATCGGTTGTACGATCGCTGCGCGCAGAATCCAACGTGCAGACGATATTGGCACTGAATACGTTGGGCGAAGGGTGTGTGCATGTACGTACGTATCACTTCACCACGCTACTGCAAATCAAAAATTCGACTTTTGATTTTCAATTTTTTTGCAACGCTTTCCCTGAGCCGACCCCAACAACAACAGCTGCAACGACTGAGACCAAACAGCCCATTCTGACACCCCATCCATTCCACTTCACCATCCTGGAGGAAGGCGTGTGCAACACCAGCAAAATCTTCATCATTATTGTTGTCACCAGCGCGGCGGAGCACTTTGAAGAAAGACAAGTTATTCGAGCGACGTGGGGATCGAAGGAGCACGCGAGAAACGGTGTAAGTTTTCTGTGAGCAGAGCCACTCAAATTACGCGCAGGAGCCCCTGCATAGTGCCTAGAAACACTCCGACAGAAAGAATGTTCAGTTCAGCTTTCATTCTCTTTCCACGCACTCAAGATTCCGTTTCAGCAGACGATATACTTGATCGAATTGGTTGAAACATGCAGAGGCACCAAAATGAAACAATGCTCGTTTTCCATTTTCAGGAAACCCCACACAAAGTCGTCTTCATGTTGGGAATACCAAATAGCACGCTCGACCAAGCTACCGTCCAAAACGAAAGCTACGTACACAGAGATATTATTCAAGAGAACTTTTTGGACACCTACTACAATCTTACGTACAAGGTACACAGTTGACTCGACTGTCTGTGTGCATATTAGCCTTAGAAAGGAAAGTGTTCAGTTTCAGAGTGTCATGTGGCTCAAGTGGGTGTCTCAATATTGCACGCACGCTGCCTATGCCTTGAAAGTCGACGACGACGTATTCGTGGACGTACACGTCCTAAAGAGTTACCTTACTCTTCAAGCAAGAAATAATGACAGCGGTGGTACTTTCCACTGCTTCGCTGAACCATACCAACCAATCAGGAATAGCAAGAGCAAATGGTGTGCTTTGTAATGCGTTCTGCCACGAAGCAGTACTAGGGAGGGAGGGAGAGTGTGAGAGTGGGAGAGTGGGTGGGTGGGCGGGTGGATGGGTAGGTGAGAGGGTGGGTCGATGGGTGGGAGGGAGGGAGGGACGGAGGGAGGGAGGGCGGGAGGGAGGGAGGGAGGGCGGGAAGTAGCTTCGAAGCTAACATTCCAATACCCATGGTTTCTGTAACACTATTTTCAGGTTCGTGTCAGAGGCTGAATATAACAGTACTGACAACGTGTCATTCTCTCATGGACCCGCGTATATTGTGCCAGTCGGTCTTGTGACGCACCTTTTCAGAGCATCGTTCTTCACACGATTTCTTAAGGTACCAATTTTCGATAATTAAACAAGAAATTGAAATATACAAGAAGCATTAGATAGAATCGATTCTCCTACCTACTTACACTTTGCAGTAGGTGTGATGTTTCCAATAATCCATTCTGTGATTTCAGCTGGAAGACGTCTTCGTCACTGCATTGATTCCATCATTCCTTCGCAAAACGTACGGTGAAGGCATGTCCATTCGATACAAGGACATCGTTGACTTATACAACTTTGGTTTCAATGGACGTCTGGAAAAGCGTTCGAAAGCCATATTCTGGGTCGGAATTGGGCGGGACGCCCAATTAAAGATATGGAATGCGCTAAACCAAAACAGATAGCTATACCAGAAGCGCTCTGTTGTCGTGTGTCGCTGTATATGCTCCGTTTTGTGCGTGTATAATAGAATAAACATGTATCTGTTCGTGGCGACAGTAGGACAGCGAACGTTCTACAGAGTTGCAATGTCGCTTCGCACTTTTTGATCAGAGTTTGTTTGAAGCACTCTAGTGCCCTTCCATATTACTCTACACTGGCTGCAACAAGATTCTGTTCCCATCTGAAACCACACTCTCTGATGCCCTCATGTACATAACCGAGACTGCACTGAATGTGCCTACCGTAGGTACAACTAGCCGTTCCTTCCTGTTGCAGAAGAATTTGTGTGATCTGAATAGCATGGAATGTAGTCGTCAATGGCCGTAATGTCCTGTTGCATAATCTGTCCTGTTGAAGGTCTGTCCGTTGCAAGGTCTGTCCTGTTGTGAGCCAACGGCGGTGGTCGCCTCGTGCGCGCGCCGCAACGTCCGTCCTGTTCATTGTCAAAGTCTGACCTGTTGCAAGGCCTGTCCTGTTGCAAGGTGTGTCCTGTTGCAGGGTCTCTCCTGTTGCAAGATCTATCCTGTTGCAAGGCCTGTCGTGTTGCAAGGTTTGTCCTGTTGCAAGGTCTCTCCTGTTGCAAGATGTGTCGTGTTGCAAGGTCTGGCCTGTTGCCTGTTACAAAATTTGTCCTGTTGCAAGATCTGTCCTGTGGTAAGATCTATCCTGTTGCAAGATTTGTCCTGTTGCAAAATCTGTCCTGTTGCAAGGTCTGTCCTGTTGCAAGATCTGTCCTGTTGCAAGATTTGTCCTGTTGCAAGATTTGCCCTGTTCCAAAATCTGTCCTGTTGCAAGATTTGTCCTGTTGCAAAATCTGTCCTGTTGCAAGATTTGTCCTGTTGCAAAATCTGTCCTGTTGCAAGATTTGTCCTGTTGCAAAATCTGTCCTGTTGCAAGATTTGTCCTGTTGCAAAATCTGTCCTGTTGCAAGATCTGTCCTGTTGCAAGATCTGTCCTGTTGCAAGATTTGTCCTGTTGCAAAATCTGTCCTGTTGCAAAATCTGTCCTGTTGCAAGGTCTGTCCTGTCGCAAGATCTGCCCTGTTGCAAGATTTGTCCTGTTGCAAGATTTGTCCTGTTGCAAAATCTGTCCTGTTGCAAGATTTGTCCTGTTGCAAGATCTGTCCTGTTGCAAGACTTGTCCTGTTGCAAGATCTGTCATGTTGCAAGATCTGTCCTGTTGCAAAATCTGTCCTGTTGCAAGATTTGTCCTGTTGCAAAATCTGTCCTGTTGCAAGATTTGTCCTGTTGCAAAATCTGTCCTGTTGCAAGATTTGCCCTGTTGCAAGATTTGTCCTGTTGCAAAATCTGTCCTGTTGCAAGATTTGTCCTGTTGCAAGATTTGTCCTGTTGCAAAATCTGTCCTGTTGCAAGATTTGTCCTGTTGCAAGATCTGTCCTGTTGCAAGATCTGTCCTGTTGCAAGATTTGTCCTGTTGCAAGATTTGTCCTGTTGCAAAATCTGTCCTGTTGCAAGGTCTGTCCTGTTGCAAGATCTGTCCTGTTGCAAGATTTGTCCTGTTGCAAAATCTGTCCTGTTGCAAGGTTTGTCCTGTTGCAAAATCTGTCCTGTTGCAAGGTCTGTCCTGTCGCAAAATCTGTCCTCTTGCAAGATCTGTCCTGTTGCAAGATTTGTCCTGTTGCAAAATCTGTCCTGTTGCAAGGTCTGTCCTGTTGCAAGATCTGTCCTGTTGCAAGACTTGTCCTGTTGCAAGATTTGTCCTGTTGCAAGATCTGTCCTGTTGCAAGATCTGTCCTGTTGCAAGATCTGTCCTGTTGCAAGATCTGTCCTGTTGCAAGATCTGTCCTTGCAAAGTCTGTCCTGTTGCAAGATTTGTCCTGTTGCAAAATCAGGCCTGTTGCGAGCCAATGGCGATGGTCGCACTGTTGGAACATTTGTCCTGTTGCAGAAAGTCTGTCCTGTTGCACGCCGACAGCGCTGACTGCCTCGCTAACGCGCCGTACAAAGCGCCGCGCAAAACAAATGATAGAGAGCGCGCAGATTTTCCTGTTGCAAAATCAGGCCTGTTGCGAGCCAATGGCATGGTCGCGCCACCTCGCGCGACCATCCTGTTGCAACGTCTGTACTGTTGCAAGATTTGTACTGTTGCAGAAAGTCTCTCCTGTTGCAAGCCAACGGCGCTGACTGCCTCGCGAACGCGCCGTACAAAGCGCCGCGCAAAACAAATGGTAGAGAGCCGCCAGATCCAATGCGAGCTAAGGGGAGCGAGCCTGATTGAGCGGCGACGGTGCCTTGCCGTACTGTTCAGGCGATGCCTGCGTTGAAGGCAGGCAGCAACAGGCGGCGCTGGCCGTGCAGCGATTGATTGCCGCCGCTGGCGTCCCGCTGGCGTCTAGGCGCGCGCGCGCTGAAGCGTCGCGTGGCGAAGTGCTAGCGAGGCAAGCGCATGCTGAAGCGTCGCGTGGCGAAGTGCTAGGGAGGCAAACCTCGACAGACAGACGGACGGACAAAACACCTAGCTTGCATAGTAATGTAGACTAGAGCCTTTAGCCCGTAGGAGAATCTCCATGGTCAATAGCACATGGGCAATCTGCAGAGCACGAAGGAGCTAACGCAATCATCGAATTCAGTGCACAGCAGGACACTACAGTTAGATCTCAGGTCATTAGACCCTGTGCCATTGTCAGTGCCTATGTTTAGGATCTCGCCAGCTCATGTGCCTGTAAATACACAATAGATGCTTGGGTTTAGCCCGTAGTCACTTGGGTTTTGCCCATAGAACACTTCAGATAGATCTAAAGACATTTGACAGTGTGCCCCTGCCACTGCCTACATTTAGGCGAGTGACAGCTCCCGTGCCTGTAAATACACAATAGACACTTGGGTTTAGCCCATAGAGATTTGGGTTTAGCCCGTATGAGATTTCAGAGAGATCAAAAGACATTTGACACTGTGCCCCTGCCAGTGCCTGCATTTATGGTCGCACCAGCTCCCATGCCTGTAAACACACAATAGACACTTGGGTTTAGCCCATAGACATTTGGGTTTAGCCCGTAGGAGATTTCAGATAGATCTAAAGACATTTGACACTGTGCCCCTGCCAGTGCCTGCATTTATGCTCGCACCAGCTCCCGTGCCTGTAAATACACAATAGATAGTTGGGTTTAGCCCGTAGACATTTGGGTTTAGCCTGTAGAAGATTTCAGATAGATCTAAAGACATTTCACATAGATCCAAAGCAGTTTGATGCAGTGCCCCTGCCAGTGCATGCAGTGCCTGCGCATACACTTTGGAGTCTCACAACGACAACTCTGTCATGAATGGTGACACTGTAAAGCACTTTTGTCGTGAAATCAAATGCCAATTACATCGTGTGGTACCTTCTGTGGTCAGAATGTACTGGTGCAGTCGATATTTTCGAAATAATTTGGAATTTAGGCATCGATCAAAGTTCTAAAACTGAAGATGCAAAACTACGCGTCACGACGGTCAGTTTAAGCTATAGATCATCGCGATCCGTCAACTGTAGCGAGCGCTAGAGCGTTTACAGACAAACAGACAGACAGACAGACAGACGGACAGACTCTTGCCGCTTAGTATAAAGGATAGAGCCTTTAGCCCGTAGGAGAATCTCTATGGTCAATAGCCCATGGGTAGTCAGCCTGTAGGACATTTGAGATAGCTTTCAAGTCATTTGACAATGTGCCCCTGCCAGTGCCTAGATTTACTACTGCAGCAGCTCCCATGCCTGTAAATACACAATAGACACTTGGCTTTAGCCCATAGACAATTGGGTTTAGCCCGTAGGACAGTTCAGAAAGATCTCAAGTCATTCGACCCCGCGCCCCTGCCACTGCCTACGTTTAGGCTCGCACCAGCTCCAGTGCCTGTAAATACGCAGTCAGTAGACGCTTGGCTTTAGCCTATAAACATTTGGGTTTAGTCCATAGGACATTTCAGATAGATCTCAAGTCATTCGACCCTGTGCCTCTGCCAGTGCCGACATTTAGGCTCGCACCAGCTCCCATGCCTGTAAATACACAATAGACACAATAGAACACAAATACACAATAGAATACACAATAGATAGTTGGGTTTAGCTAATAGGAGATTTCAGACAGATCTCAAGACATTTGACACTGAGCCCCTGCCAGTGGCTACATTTGCTCTCACACCAGCTCCTGTGCCTGTAAATACACAGTACATGCTTCTGTTTAGCCCGTAGACATTTGGGGTCAGCCAATTAGGCATTTCAAATAGATCTAAAGACATTTGAAATAGATCCAGAATAGTTTGATGTTGTGCCCCTGCCAGAGCATGGAGTGCCTGCGAATACACTTTGGAGTCTCACAACGACAACTCTTTAGTGAGTGGTGACACTGTAAATGTCCCCCACTGCGATTTGAAGTTGATGTTTCGCGTGTTGGCGTACAGTTCGCGCGTCATTGCCGCTGTGGCCGCCATTTGAATCAGCATGGTTTAGCAGAATTGTGCACCTCACAAGCGAAACTGTTGAAATTTTATGGAATTTAGACTTTGGTCAAAGTTCTAAATGCAAAGATGCAAAACCGCGTGTTCTGACGGTCAGTTTAAGCTATAGATCATCGCGATCCGTCAACTGTAGCGAGCGCTAGAGCGCTCACAGACAAACACACAAACACACAAACACACGGACAGACTCTAGGCGCCATAGTATATAGGACTAGTGCCTTTAGCCCATAGGAGAATCTGCATAGTCAAGTAGACTTCGGGTGTCTGTGGCCTGTGCCGCTGTTCAACCAGTTTTGCATTTGTAAATAAACCTCAAGGGTGTTTGAATTTAGCCCATAGACAGTTGGCGTTAGCCCATAGACTATAGCCCAAAGGAGAATCTCTACAGTCCAGAGAGAACTATCGTTAGGAAAGTAACATGAAGTGTCTCATGGCGCGACACAACTGGTTCAGAACATGCAGCGAGAGTGACCCATACATGGCACGTCACATGTGCGTTTGGCTTTAGCCCTTACCCTTTAGCCCATGGATGATTTCAGGTGACGCTACACCTGGTGCCATGCCTGCTATTGGTTAGAGGACAGCGAAAAGGAAGCGATTCTCGCTGCAGGTACTTTTGCACCTGTGAACACACATCAAAAGACATTTGAGCTTAGCTTGTAGTTATGCTTGCATTTGTGAAACTTTTCAGATAGAACGTGTCAGTTTAAGGTGCAATCGCGATTCGACAACTGAAGTAATGGCGTTCACGAGCCGCCCACTGCGGTGAATGGTCGACGCCAAAGTGATTCGAACGTCTTCAGTCCCGCGAGGATTGCTGGAATGGCAAAACAAATGATTTCAAAAGAGATTCTAAGCAGCAAAATGATTTCACCCAAGCGGGGATCGATCCATAAATCCGGCGGCGACCTATTGATCCCTTGACCAACGCTCTACCCACTGCGCCATCGTCGTTTTTGGTAGTTGATTAAAATCGACGCTTATAAGAGCGCACGTCAACTGCGCGCAGTGTTTAGTGTTCCGCGATCGATATTTTCGCGATTTCTGGAGATTTAGCGATCGCCCAAAGTCGAGACCCGACTGGCGAGAGGCGCCGACCAACGGCGGTCAGTTTGGTGCATCGCCCGTCGCGATTCGTCAACTGTATCTAGTGTTTAGCGTTATGCTGACAGACAAACTGACAAACAGACACCGTTAGCCGCTTAGTAATAAGGATACCGAGAATGGCATCACCACTCTTTCGATGGTTTCGATGTCGATGGCTCACTCACAGCTGGCGTCCCACTCGACCACCTGCTAGTCGCTTCGAGAAAGGTCCTTCTGGCACCTCTGGGACTTCCCCTATGTCAGGCATTATTTCTGGTACATCAGGAATTCCTTCAGGCACCTCGGGGACTTCAGGTATCTCTGGCGCTATTTCATCAGGCATGGGCACTTCGGGAATCTCGGGCTCTTCCCCAGATATGATAGGTTCTACATCAACTTCTGGTGGCATAATTTCTGGCTTGGAGAAAGGCCCTTCATATGGGTCAGGGATGTTGATTTCCTCACTGTCAACTGTTACTTCTGGCACTTCTGGCATCACTTCTGGCATCTCTGGCACCTCAGGGATTTCAGGAATCTCAGGCTCGACTTCTCCAGGCACTGGCACTTCGGGAATCTCGGGCTCTATGCCAGATATCACAGGTTCCACGTCGACCTCTGGTGGCATCACTTCTGGTTTGGAGAAAGGCCCTTCATATGGGTCAGGGATGTTGATTTCCTCACTGTCAATCGTTACTTCTGGTATCTCAGGCATGACTTCAGGTATCTCCGGCATGACTTCAGGTATCTCTGGCATGACTTCAGGTATCTCTGGCATGACTTCAGGTATCTCTGGCATGACTTCAGGTATCTCTGGCATGACTTCAGGTATCTCTGGCATGACTTCAGGTATCTCTGGCATGACTTCAGGTATCTCTGGCATGACTTCAGGTATCTCTGGCATGACTTCAGGTATCTCTGGCATGACTTCAGGTATCTCTGGCATGACTTCAGGTATCTCTGGCATGACTTCAGGTATCTCTGGCATGACTTCAGGTATCTCTGGCATGACTTCAGGTATCTCTGGCATGACTTCAGGTATCTCTGGCATGACTTCAGATATCTCTGGCATGACTTCAGGTATCTCTGGCATGACTTCAGGTATCTCTGGCATGACTTCAGGTATCTCTGGCACCTCAGGGATTTCAGGAATCTCTGGCTCGACCTCTCCAGGCATTGGCACTTCAGGGATCTCGGGCTCTATGCCAGATATCACAGGTTCCACGTCGACCTCTGGTGGCATCACTTCTGGTTTTGAGAAAGGCCCTTCATATGGCTCAGGGATGTTGATTTCCTCACTGTCAATTGTTACTTCTGGCACTTCTGGCAACACTTCTGGCATCTCTGGCACCTCAGGGATTTTGGGTATCTCCGGCTCTACTTCCTCAGGCATAGGCACTTCAGGCTCCTTCAATTCCTTCATTCCCTCCCTCATCTCTTCCAACTGCTCCATGATCATCTCCATCTGCTCTTTGAGCTCTGCCAATTGCTCCTTCATCTTGCGCATCTGTTCCTTCATCCCTCCACCAACTCTTTCCTTCATCTTGTCTCCCATTTTGCCCATGTTGCCCCAACGCATGCCGCGACCACGACCATGGGGACGAGCAAAGGCGGTTGCCAGGCCAAGGGCCAATAGTAGCAGGGAAACTTTCATGATTAGTGGGTGTAAACTGGTGGAGGATGGTTAGTGAAGGCTTCGCTGTTAGACTGAATGATGGTTGGTGGACAGGCTCAATATTCCACTGTGTTTTATGCCCAACATGTTTTGCTTCTATTCCTATATCCATCCCACGGAGGTCCGGAAGTGCCGTTGTACAGCTGCGGCGCGCGGACTCGCCTGCGATAGTTGGCGCAATTGGCAACTAGCCGGCCATATGCCACGCAGCTGAGCTAAGAATCTGCACCAGAACCAGAATGTAGTGCCGCTCTTGAGGCACAGTTTGTAACGTTGCTAGACGGCATACTTTCGTTGAAACAAGTACGCTTTTGGTACACGAGGGGCAAACAAAGTCGCTCATCCGCAGAATGGCTCGGTCTTCAAGCAGCGCTAGACGATCGCGAGTTGGTCAGCAGAAGGCATTCCGTAAGAATCGTCTTTATGTGGATGTCACTTCAACTTCGCATATTCTTGAGTAAACGCACAACCTTGATTGTTTGCTACTCAGGCCCGGGAAGAATTAAAGAATTAAAATGCAAACATGGCATCGGGAAGAATTAAAATGCAAACAAAGCAACCGAACAAATTGGGTTGCGCGCGCAACCCGATCTACAGGGTAGTTTTGAATTCTAGGCTTGCGCTTAGACTTGCGCTTCTGCTTAGACTTAGGCCTTTGCTAGGCTTAGGCTTAGGCTTAGGCTTAGGTTGCCTGTTTGTCATTCAACAATACGGGGACCGCCCATCTTCCTTGAACCATGCAGACAACCCTGGCGATGCGACTTGTGTAGCCGTACATACCACCACACTGCACCTAGCGTTAAGACTTATCGGTAGTAGGAAGCCGAAACCTAGCACCTCTCAACCTAAGGCAGCCAATAAACGACTGACAACGCTTAGATTGCCGCCAGTCAGAATGGAGAGCCAGACGACTTCGGCAGAGGCCAAAGCCTTGATCGGTGGTTTATTGGATAGCCAATGTTCCACCATTGTTTCTATTCCGCACCGATGGTATCTATGTCCATCCATACCGTAGAAGCCTTATGCTTCCGCGCTATTGCAGCTCTAGACAGAATTGCGAAAGCACGTTTTACCCTAGACCTAAGGAGGTCCGACGCACGCAAATTCAGACAAACAGACGCAGCAAACAAACAGACGCCAGCCACTTCCAACGCAATACAGCAAGCGTTGACAGCGCCACGCTTACCCCAGCGATAATCACGCGGCTGCACGCTACACACGACTAACACTAGCCGAGCAAGACAAAGACACGGTACCGTAATCATATCAAATAACGGCAGCAGCGACGAGGCGTAGTCATGATTCGCTTGCAGTCCTTCCACATTTGCGTCATTGGTCTATCCGTCGTGCCATCCCGTCCTAGTGAATAACTAGTGCCTTTAGCCCATAGGTGATACTGTATATCTATAGCTGAACACCTATGGAAACAGAGCCATTTGTATCGACCCATGGAAATCAGCCACTGCTCACAACATGTATTGGCCTATGGTTCACGACCAATGCTCACAACAGCCCATAGGAGATTTCAGATAGATCTAATGTCTTCTGACACTGTGCCCCTGCCAGTGCCTGCATTTACCATTGCGCCCACTCCCGTGCCTTTGATTACACTGAACTTTGCATATAAGTGCTTGTGTTTAGCGGTATCCCGACAGAGGAGCGACAGACAAAGGAGCGACAGACAGAGGAGCGACGACAAAGGAGCGACGCGACAAAGGGGCGACACGACAAAGGAGCGACGGACAAAGGAGCGACAAATCAGATTTCGTTTTGACAGCCCATACTAACTGTTTCGGCGCTCATACATTGTCGACTGGCAACGTAATCTATGTCTACTCATATTATGTGATTAGTTTACTGCAAAACAAAACTTCTATGAACTTAATTTTGAACATTCGGGCGCTCGCAAATCTTTTGCAAACATATACGTCGTCGTCTGTGTGCTCAGTCTAGTGACCACACAGTGTATTAGGTATTTCATATTTAATTTCATATTCAATTTAACTCAATTTTAATCAATATCATATCAATTAAATTCGATATTTAAGAAAATCTCACAATTCATATTAAATTAAAATTATTAGCAGTAAACCATAATTGCAGCAAGAGCAGATGCGGTGTCTAAAGCAACCACTTCTGAGCGCCAAAGATTGGTAGAAGTGGCTGACAAAACAAAGTTCAAGCTGTCGCTCCTTTGTCCGTCGCGCCTTTGTCGTGTCGCCCCTTTGTCGCGTCGCTCCTTTGTCGTCGCTCCTCTGTCTGTCGCTTCTTTGTCCGTCGCTCCTTTGTCGGTAAACCGTGTTTAGCCCATAAGAGGATTCAGATAGATCAAAAGTCTCTTGACACTGTGCCCTTGCCAGTGCCTGCATTTATCATCGAACCGGTTCCCGTGCCTCTGAATACAAAATGGTCGGACAAACAGACAGACAGACTCCATGCCGCTTAGTATATAGGATCTGCCTGACACAAAGCATCAAAATCTGGGAAATTGTTACTAGCCCTGCAAAACAACACTTTTGCTCTACTTTAAAAGGAACATCTTGGGCATGCATGAGAAATTCAATTTCAAATAGAAAATCAGGAATAAATGCCGCAGTAACTGTAATCTGAAAGCAATTTACCAAATGACTAATGTTGCTTCATCCAGACATGCCATGCCATATGCATAATGCAGTATTCTTTTGTGACAGTGTTCAAAAGAGAGGTCCTGAGAAATGCAAGGTCTTGATTCCCTTTGACTTCAATGTGGCCTGTATGTCCAAATGTTCCTTTTAGTATTCAGGTTAACCAACTTGGAAGTTGTAAGTCAACATTCTGGCGTTCTGATCTGATGTAAAACATGACCAGATACCTTCATTTCTGCCAGAAGTGGCAGCTCTTTAGTTCAGCAAAGTGCCGTCTTGTCTTGTCACTTCTGCAAATCTCATTTCTCGGATTTGTCAACGCTTGCTGCAGTTACTAAGACATGGTGACCTTCATCCGAAAGTCTCTGCTATTCCAGATGCAACACGTTGATGTGTGGCGGTTTCATTCAGCAAAGTCGTCTCCGACATTATGCTCTGAGGGCAGCGAGTAGGTTACATATGTAGGCCTGACCTTGACGTAATATGGCAGCCAATCAGAAAGGTAGTGAAACTCCGTCGTCTTTGCTTTCGAACAGAAGTTAGTCACCACATCAATGTAGAAATTTGCAGAGATCGGATAAATCTTCGAGAAGCAGGATGGTATAAGTGACAACACTTTCCACTAAGAGCTATTGTACATCATTCTGCAGTTGTCCGTATTACTTCCAGGTCTTAACGAAACTCGCTCTCGCTAGCTAGAGATATCTGATGGCGAAACGAGCCTGGATAGTCTCTCTGAATCACACGATACAATGCTGTCGCGACGCAAAGGTAGGTTAGGTAGTAGGTACATTTGTATGATGATCACTCTTTCATTGTGAATCGTGTATCGATTTGTCGATTGGTTCGTGGATCGTGGAATACCTGTCGCCTAAACGTGAACAGATCAGTCGCTTCTTCGACTGTATTAGTAATTAGTCTTTGTGCTTGCGTTGCGTTGTTTAAGAATTTGTACTTCAATCCATGACCGCTTCAATCCACAACTGAGCGACGGACTGATGGACAAAGGCTGAAATTAACTTCGCCGCGCAAGGCCTAAGCTGCAAGACAGTTTGCTTGTACCTACTGTGCAAATGTGCATCGACTTATTATGTCTTAGTAGTTTGAGTACTTGTGACAAGCACTCATACTACTTGTGTTGATAACTGCAAAAGCATGCTGCTCCAAGTTCTCTTTGTGTCACCGCCACCACCCTTCAATGATGCTGACACGTACAACTGAAGCCTAGAATCATCATTTTTTGGCACTCCGCCGCTTGAAAAGCGAAGGAGTGCTATAGGAGCGGTAAAAGCCTACAGTTAACATAACCAGAGCTAGCGCTCGCCACGAATCACCTAGGGAGCCGAATTTTTTTTTTAAAAGATAGCTTAGGACGACGCGCAGCGTGCTCGGGGGGTGAAAAAATTTCGGCGGTGGAAAAATTTTGCGAAAATTCAAAAATTCAAATTTTTGCTAAGTAAAAAAAAAAATACCCCACAACTTTCGCAAAAGTGGACCGAATTTGGTGATTTTTGGATATGTTGTAGGCCTTTGGGTCCTCTAGGCGGCATCGCTGGAACGGGCTCCCTAGCTGGTCCGACGCGGGAGTACGGTAGAAAATTCAAAATTTTAAATTTTTTTCCGACCTTTAAAAAATCGTAACTCGAGTTTGCGACGATGGATCCTCGCCAATTTAATTTCTGACCTGGACACTTCTATTACCTTTCATTTGACACTAAAACCGCCGAGATCGGTCTTGTCGATCGGGAGATCTGCGGTGCCAAAAGTCCCGGGTCCCGAGCGGAAAATTGGGATTTTCGACTTTGAATGGATTTTTGGGGCGGAAAGCGTGCCTTTAGCGGCAAATTGACCATTGCATCGTGTTCTGCGTTAAAAGTTGGTCTAGAAGAAGTGTTTTGACCATTTTGAGGTACCGTATCCCGACCGCGCCGAATTTTTGAATCCCGGGGTCAAATTTTCGAAATTGAGTTTTCACTTGTTGCGGGGGTTTTCGACGACGCTGAACACGAATCCGGTGTTTGTTTTGCGGTTTGGGACGCCTTTACCCTGATTTCGGCACCCGGCGGGCCAAAAATTGGGTCCCGGGGTCGAATTTTCAAAATTGCGTTGACAGTTGTGTGACTTGTGTCTGGGCTTTCTGACGCCGCGGAACGCGAATCCGTCGTTTGTTTGGCGATTTGCGGTGCATTTAGCCTGATTCTGGCCGAATACTCACGCTCTGTAAAATTTCGCGAAATTCCGAAAATACCGTCCGCCATTGATTTTGCTGCGCCTACAGTACGCCGTCCATATAAGACGCGCTGAGAAAGGCGTCTACGCACGCGCAATCGAACCGAGTTATAGGAGCATCGTATTGTAGCACCGACGCCATCCACCCCAGCGGGGGAGACCCCGCTGTGTAGCGTAGATAAGGCGCGCCTGTACAATTGGGGCGCCGCTGGCATTCTACATTGTGAGTGGCTATAGACAGTCAGCGGTCAGTACAGCCTGCGCTCATCGTCGTCAGTACAGCCTGCTCCACCGCGTCGCTTGCGCCACATCGACCTCTAAGTGTATGGCATCTGCTTTGGCCCACCCCCGGCTATAGACCCTAGTTCTACGCTGAAACAATTGGGAACAAACAAATTTAACGGGAATGCAAACTTGTTGGAGTTTCTGTACCCCCGTCTGCTAAAACAATCACGCGGAGTGCCTATCTGACACTCAAGGAGTGTCACGTATCACTTGTTAATAGTGTTCGCGTTCTGTTGGTGGCACATCCACTGCTGAATCTTCTGAATCCCCTGCAGAAGCTACTCTCCCACAGGTGGCTCCACAACTGGGATCTCAGGCATTTCAGGCATGTTGTCTGGTTTCGAGAAGATCCAGTCAGGTATCTCTGGGATGTTGATTCCACCGATGTCAGGCTGTACTGCTGGAACCTGAGGATTTACTTTTCGTTTCGAGACAGGTGGCTCCACAACTGGGATTTCAGGCATTTCAGGCATCTTTTCTGGTTTCGAGAAGATCCAGTCAGGTATCTCTGGGATGTTGATTCCACTGATGTCAGGCTGTACTGCTGGAATCTGAGGCTTCACTTTTCGTTTCGAGACAGGTGGCTCCACAACTGCGATTTCAGGCATTTCAGGCATCTTTTCTGGTTTCGAGAAGATCCAGTCAGGTATCTCTGGGATGTTGATTCCACTGATGTCAGGCTGTACTGCTGGAATCTGAGGCTTCACTTTTCGTTTCGAGACAGGTGGCTCCACAACTGGGATTTCAGGCATTTCAGGCATGTTGTCTGGTTTCGAGAAGATCCAGTCAGGTATCTCTGGGATGTTGATTCCACTGATGTCAGGCTGTACTGCTGGAATCTGAGACTTCACTTTTCGTTTCGAGACAGGTGGCTCCACAACTGGGATTTCAGGCATTTCAGGCATGTTGTCTGGTTTCGAGAAGATCCAGTCAGGTATCTCTGGGATGTTGATTCCACTGATGTCAGGCTGTACTGCTGGAATCTGAGGCTTCACTTTTCGTTTCGAGACAGGTGGCTCCACAACTGGGATTTCAGGCATTTCAGGCATGTTGTCTGGTTTCGAGAAGATCCAGTCAGGTATCTCTGGGATGTTGATTCCACTGATGTCAGGCTGTACTGCTGGAATCTGAGGCTTCACTTTTCGTTTCGAGACAGGTGGCTCCACAACTGGGATTTCAGGCATTTCAGGCATGTTGTCTGGTTTCGAGAAGATCCAGTCAGGTATCTCTGGGATGTTGATTCCACTGATGTCAGGCTGTACTGCTGGAATCTGAGGCTTCACTTTTCGTTTCGAGACAGGTGGCTCCACAACTGGGATTTCAGGCATTTCAGGCATGTTGTCTGGTTTGAGAAGATCCATTCAGGGATGTCAGGGATGTTGATTCCACTGATGTCAGGCATCACTGCTGGCTTCTGACGCTTCACTTTTCGTTTCGTGACAGGTGGCTCCACAACTGGGATCTCAGGCATTTCAGGCATGTTGTCTGGTTTTGAGAAGATCCATTCAGGGATGTCAGGGATGTTGATTCCACTGATGTCAGGCATCACTGCTGGCTTCTGACGCTTCACTTTTCGTTTCGTGACAGGTGGCTCCACAACTGGGATCTCAGGCATTTCAGGCATGTTGTCTGGTTTTGAGAAGATCCATTCAGGGATGTCAGGGATGTTGATTCCACTGAGGTCAGGCTGTACTGCTGGAACCTGAGGCTTCACTTTTCGTTTCGAGACAGGTGGCTCCACAACTGGGATTTCAGGCATTTCAGGCATGTTGTCTGGTTTCGAGAAGATCCAGTCAGGTATCTCTGGGATGTTGATTCCACTGATGTCAGGCTGTACTGCTGGAATCTGAGGCTTCACTTTTCGTTTCGAGACAGGTGGCTCCACAACTGGGATTTCAGGCATTTCAGGCATGTTGTCTGGTTTCGAGAAGATCCAGTCAGGTATCTCTGGGATGTTGATTCCACTGATGTCAGGCTGTACTGCTGGAATCTGAGGCTTCACTTTTCGTTTCGAGACAGGTGGCTCCACAACTGGGATTTCAGGCATTTCAGGCATGTTGTCTGGTTTCGAGAAGATCCAGTCAGGTATCTCTGGGATGTTGATTCCACTGATGTCAGGCTGTACTGCTGGAATCTGAGGCTTCACTTTTCGTTTCGAGACAGGTGGCTCCACAACTGGGATCTCAGGCATTTCAGGCATGTTGTCTGGTTTCGAGAAGATCCAGTCAGGGATGTCAGGGATGTTGATTCCACTGAGGTCAGGATGTACTGCTGGAATCTGAGGCTTCACTTTTCGTTTCGAGACAGGTGGCTCCACAACTGGGATCTCAGGCATTTCAGGCATGTTGTCTGGTTTCGAGAAGATCCAGTCAGGGATGTCAGGGATGTTGATTCCACTGAGGTCAGGCTGTACTGCTGGAACCTGAGGCTTCACTTTTCGTTTCGAGACAGGTGGCTCCACAACTGGGATCTCAGGCATTTCAGGCATGTTGTCTGGTTTCGAGAAGATCCAGTCAGGTATGTCAGGGATGTTGATTCCACTGAGGTCAGGCTGTACTGCTGGAACCTGAGGCTTCACTTTTCGTTTCGAGACAGGTGGCTCCACAACTGGGATCTCAGGCATTTCAGGCATGTTGTCTGGTTTCGAGAAGATCCAGTCAGGTATGTCAGGGATGTTGATTCCACTGAGGTCAGGCTGTACTGCTGGAACCTGAGGCTTCACTTTTCGCTTCGAGACAGGTGGCTCCACAACTGGGATCTCAGGCATTTCAGGCATGTTGTCTGGTTTCGAGAAGATCCAGTCAGGGATGTCAAAAATGTTGATTCCACTGATGTCAGGCTGTACTGCTGGAACCTGAGGCTTCATTATCTTCCCCATTTGTGTTCCTTGACCACGAGGACGAGCCAAAACGGCTGTCGTACCCAAAGCCAGCAACAGTAGTTGAACTTTCATTGTTACTCGTTGCATGTAGAACTGGTAGTTCAGGACTGTACCAAGAATATTCTGTTAGCTTCTGCTTCTCTCTATCAAACCGATTGATGAGTAACTGATGGTACGGCATATCTTTCCGCCCGACATTTTATACTAACTTTGTTTTGCCTCTCTTCCCATGCCCATCCCACAGAGGTCCGGTAAGTGGTAGTTGCACAGCTGCGCCTTGCGACCTCGTCCGCGTGAATTGACGCAATTGGCAATGGTGCAGTGCGCTTGGCTACCGTTCCACAGCTGAGCCAATAGCTGCAGCCGGACACAGCAGAAGTTGTGGAGACGGATTTGGAAAGTGCGCTTTTGGTGCGCAAGCGAAGGAATGCCAACCTCCCCTCCACCCTCCACCTGCAAATGTGTCTTCCAGTAATTTGAGCCGCATTGTGTTGGACCAAACTGGGACAAGAGCGAAGTGCAATGACAAATCTTGCTTGGTGCACAAGTTTGGTGATACCTACATATGTACGCTAAAGTTTCATTAAACAATTCCAGTTTCAGAAGCTGTGTTGTACACGGTCATGGAAGTCTTTTGTCGTTTTGCAAAGCGTGGGAGCAAACGTTACCCTTGTGGCTCAGCCTCGCGTTCTCCCTTTTCACTAAATTGGTATCAAAGCGTACAACTTGTTTCGATTGACACGTGTCTTTTGTATTCATGCTGCTATAGACGGCTTCTTCTCTGTCTCCGCTTTCATAGAGGCCAAGGCACAATTCGTGGCCAAATACAGCCGCCCCGGTCCCAATCCCGAAGGCGTCATAACAACCGACACTTTCTCGTCCAATTCTGCAGATTTTTTCGCCCGGCCTCAGCCGGGCGCCACCCTAGGAGAGCTCGGCGTGCGTGCGTGCGTGCGTGCGTGCGTACGTACGTACGTCCGTCCGTAACGCTCCCAGATCTCGGCGTTGGAAAGTCGTAGAGAGGAGATCTTGGGCTCTACGGATAGGTCTCGACTCACTGATCATTCAGCTAAGAGGTTTCAAAATTCAAAAGTTTGAAATTCGCGAGTTACAGTAACCCGAAGGTCAAAACGCAAAACGGCTCTAGCTCGCTCATACTACGTCGTAGAGCGGCAATCGACACGTCAGGTGAAAGCTCTCGACGCGTTCTTTCATGCGACTGCAAAAGTTCTTTCAATTACGCAAACACGCACCGCCGAAAACGCCATTCTCGACATTTTGACGCTAAAATCGTTCTAACTCGCTCAACTTGCGTCGTAGAGAGACAATCTCAAGGTCAGTGGATAGCTCTCGACTCGCTGATCATTTGTTCTCCCATTGGTCGAAACTCAAAAATTTGAATTTCGCGAGTTACAGTAACCCGAAGGTTTAAAACGCAAAACGGCTCTAACTCGTCTGTCTTGCGTCGTAGAGAGGTGATCTTGAGCACCTTGGATAGCTCTGGACTCATTGATCATTTGTTCTCCCGTTGGTCAAAACTCAAAGTTTGAATTTCGCGAGTTACAGTAACCCAACGGTCCGAAAACGCAAAACGGCTCTAACTCGCTCGTCTTACGTCGTAGAGCGGCGATCGACACGTCAGGTGAAAGCTCTCGACGTGTTCTTTCATGCGGCAGCAACAATTTTTAACATTACGCAAACACGCACCACGGGAAACGCCATTCTCGAGATTCGAACACTAAAATCGCTCTAACTCGCTTGATTTGCGTCGTTGAGAGACGATCTCGAGCTCAGTGGATAGCTCACGACTCACGGATTATTTGCAAAACTTGCTCTGTCATATGTTTGTCAAAACTGTGACAAGTTTTTGTCACTTTTTTAAAAGCGTTGCTCAAAAGAGGGATTTTCTTGCTCTAAAAACCAAATCCCGGGCGATATCAATATTGCTAAGCAATACCCTCTTGCGAAGGGGGAGCTCGTGAGGCGGAGCAATACGGGCGATGAGCTCTCGCACTCTCTGCAGAAAGAACGAAACTCTATGCAATGTCAGTCAGAATACAAACTCAACTTTTTAATACCGGAGCTTGTCTTCACTTCTCATTTGGCGCACGCGCACTGGACGACAGGCCAACTGCCGCATCTATTCGGCCTTTCGCGCTTCCAATTTCTCGAAATGTCATCCGTTTCGACTTCACATTAGTGCGTTTTCCGAACGTCGAAGCTAACGCAGTGATGGAGTCATTATAACACGCACCGCGCGCAAAAGCGTCTTTATTCGCGCGCGCGCGCGTTTCTTGGCAAAAGCGGACGCTATTTCCCGCTGGGACTGTAAATATCATGGTCCACCATTGCACTAGAGAAGAGACCCTCTCTCGTTACAACTCATCGGTATGCACCACGCCAGTCGTTGTTGTGAACGTTTTACAAGGTGGGCCTTCAAACGATCATTAAAATTTTAGTGGTCGCGAGCTGGGATCGATTTCGATTTCTGGGCAACGTGGAGTGTAACTATGGAAGTGGCGCTAGAAGGTATTGCACAGTT